>VXAX01001390.1:670567-758300 GCA_013399835.1 Leptocoma aspasia | reverse complement strand
TCCCCGGCCCTGGCGCTGCCCGCCCGCCGCCACCTGCGGGCCCGCAGCCAGCCCGGGGCTGCCGCCGCCGGCCCCGCTCGGCCGCGGCTCAGGCTCGGCTCCCTGCGCCCCCCAAAGATGCCTTCTCATCGCTTCGGGCTCCTTAGGGACGTCGCTGTTTCCCTTCTAGACTAAAGGTTACTTTTCCAGACGAGGTGGTTTTTCTCTTTTTTTTTTTTTTTTTTGGTGTGTCCCCGAAGCCCTCTACAGGGGATTTTTAAAATTTTTTCTCCCACCCTTCGTTTCTCCCTACAGAACACGTTGTTTGAGGCTCTTCTTTTTGAGTGTCAGTGGGTGATTAAGTTGGAAGGTAGTGAAACCTAAGGAAATGTAGTGTAGGCAAAACGGGGGCAGCGTTGTAGCATGCAGACAGCCTTATGTCTGTGCTGCACCTTTCTTCTTCTGTCTTGTGTATCCTAGTGATTTACTGGGTTTTTAATTTAAAGAAGGATTCAGCTAAAACGCTGGACACGTGTTGAAGGTATTGGAAAAAAGCAGTGTGATTTCTGGCTTTGGGGTTATGTTGTTGTTACGAAGGCTGAAGTGGAACTTGTCCTCTTTTGCCTCATCTCTCTGGAATCCGGAGACTATATTATTCCTTGTTTTATTTTGAGGGGACCTGCTGCAGTGTCAGACAGCTCACAGGCTGATTAGAATTTAACTGAGTCATGGCACTATAAATGTTCAGAGATACCGTAAAGCTTTATTTAACAAAGAGTGCGAATCCAATCTGCCAAGACCTATGGGGAGGAAGCAGTCACTTGTGGAAAGGGGGTGGTGTATTCCTGAGTGAGTAGGAAACGTTTTCTTTAATACACAAATGCAATTTACTGCTTCTAGGGCTGACTGAACACGAGAGAGTGACACATTAAGATGCCAGATGACAAAAGCTCTCTGAGCTGAGGATATCTTGTGATTGGGATCAGATTTAATGGCATCTGAGTAATTCTGCTCTATGGGTATCAGTAGCTAACATCTTGGAAGGCAAAAGTTCTCATCGAGAACAGCGTTCAGGCAGTTTTGGGGTTTTTGCTGTCTGAGGCAGCTGTCTTCCCAAACTTGTGGTCAAGAAGTTTGACTTGTTCTTTTAGTGGTCTCCTGAGATAGAGTTGACATGGACTCCAAAGCAAGGCAGCAAGTTAGTCATGAGTGAAATGCGTATGTGAGGGTGTTTGTGTTCTGTGAGTGCAATGGAAGAGGTAAGGAGTAGTAACTGCATGTTTTGGGCAGGGATGAAATCTGACCTGCTGCTAGGCTGGCCTGTGCTTCTGGGTTATCTGATGAGCAAGAGCTATCAATGGCTTTCGGGTTTTTGTAGGCCATGCATGCACGGAATACAGCGTGCAGTCAGATGCCAAACCATGCTGGATTGAGGTTTTGGGGTTTTTTCCCTTTTAGTCTTTTGGCAGAAAATTGCAGATGAAAACATGCTCTTCTTCTCCGGTTCCCATACTTGTTTCTTTTTCTAAAGTGAAAGATGTGCTAACCAAAATTTACTCTAGTCATAAAAACTATGTTGATAAAGAAGTAAAAGTAAATAATGTTTTTATATTGTAAACTTAAAAGAGTGATCTAATCACTGGCTGTATCACCTGCAGTGTTTGATAGTTGTGTTTGGGGTAAATTTGTTCTGTAAAAGGCATCAAGAAATTTTTTTAAGTGACGCAGTTAATTCAAACATGAATTAACTTTATGGTGCTCATATTTGCCTGTAGTTTTGCTTATTGCAGGATTTGCTTAAAAGAATTGACGAAGTCTTGTTTGCTTAAAGCTTATTTTGTTTCTTCAGAGCTAACTTTATTTTTCAGGCTTTGAACATTGGCAAGAAGTTTATATAATGCCAGCTTTATTATCATTAGCAGTGAGAGCACTGTTAATTTTACCAGTGACAGTGTGGGACATGACTACAATAAAAGATAAAACCTTTTTTGCACTGTGCCAAGCACACGTATAAACTTGCCCAAGGCAAGGCCAGGGAGTTGCATTTCCCCCAGTCAGCTGTGCTGTTCTAGGGCTGTGCTTGACACCTCCTTGCAGAGCTATCA
Source organism: Leptocoma aspasia (assembly GCA_013399835.1). NCBI lineage: Eukaryota > Metazoa > Chordata > Aves > Passeriformes > Nectariniidae > Leptocoma > Leptocoma aspasia. The sequence goes on along the minus strand of VXAX01001390.1, from coordinate 756,216 downwards.
GAGAAGACAGGAAGACCATAAGATTTTTGTGAATTATCATTTTAGAATATCTCTTCAGAGCTTGCCTGTACCTCAAACCCCAAAAATCTTGTGGTTGTGTTTCTTTTTCCTGTATGTGAATCTTCTGGATCCCCTCCACAGGGAGGGGAGGGGATCCAGAAGAGAGCCTGGGGAAAGTGTGGGGTTCCCAGCAGGGTGCCTGGGTTGGGGGCACGAGCCCCTTTTCCAGGGTGGGCTTTGGTGGCCGCCCTCCCATGCGTGGGGCCTGCAGGCAGGGTAGGGCTCATCTCCCACGTGCTGAGCGATGGGTTCAGTGTTGAGCAGGAGACAGGGTTAATAGGATAGCTGTGCTATGGATTAAAAAGGATAAATACCCTTTTGGGACAAGAAGTGCAAATTTTGAAGTATAAATCGTTGCTGCTCAGGAGGGCAGGCAATGACAAACAAGCAGAAAGGTACATAGGTAGGGAATGAAGCCTGAGCAAGAGGAGAAGTTGTAAGGATATGCATAAATGTACAAAAAGATAGAAAGCATAAATTTGACAGTCTGTCTAAACAGTCTTGAACTAAAGACAGAAAGGTTAATGGTAACAGCATTTGTGGTTTGCTCTTTTTTCCTGCCAACAGGCCAAAACGATAAGAACAGTAGCGCTGAGCTGTGCTGGCCTGCCTGCAGCAAACAGGGGGAGAGCTGGGGGGAAAGTGTTTAACACAGTTGTGGCATTGCTTTTGCACATTTTGATGTTAGGGCTTCACTACTTACATTGGAAAACACTGAATTAGAAAACAGCATACAAGGGTTGGCACCCAGTACTTCTGGGTGAACATCTGGGATCACATGAAAACTCATGTGTTTCCCAGTGGGAAAATATTCCTTGGGAAAAGTGGGCAGAGGGACTCTTTTGGTAAAGATGAATGCCTGCTCTTCAGGGTTTCTGGATTATTTATTTCAAATACTTGGAAATGCTAGCAGACCTATTTAGCACTTGAAAAAATTAATTTGGTGATTTATTTGGCTGTCTGTTGCAGGTCACTTGGCTTGATGGTTGAAGAAGGAGAATAGAAACTAAAACTCATGTAAATAAATATTCGTGTGTAGAAAGGGGAAGAAGCAGTTGCTAGACATCTTAGCTTAGGTCAAACCCCTCCTGGCATAGTCTTCTCATACCTAAATGGTTATTGGAGCTCATTGCTCTTGTTTAATTGCCTGTCTTGAGTGAAATTTTGTTTTCATACCACTTATTTCTAAATACCATTGCCTTTAGCAGAGGAAACCAATTTTGCTTGTAGACAAAATCAGATTAAAAGCAGAAGCTACCAATCTTCTGTTTTAGTCACTGGTTTCTAAGACTGAGTTTAATGAAGGAAAAAAACTTGGTGTTGGGAAAGACTTCTGAGTGGATGATGTTCCTCCTCTCAAGAAAGGAAGTTGTGAGGCAGTCTTTGCAAAGATCAGGTGCTAGATGTAAAATGTGTTCCAGTCTTGGATGAAACTATTATTTGAAAAAAATAAGGGAATATTTAATTTGCCCCAGAAAATAGTCCATGAAGTTCTGTGTTGAAATGTATCCAAGCAGTAAGTCTTGCTCACAGATGAACAGTATTTTTGTTCTCATTGGTCCTAGAGTTGGTATTGTTGTTCTGATTTTTTTTCCATAGCAACTTTAAGATTGATATCTTCCTGCTTTCTGCTTCTTCTCTGTGCCCCATCCCACCGTGGGAAGAGAGAGGGAAGGTGAACTGAAAAGGCCTTTTCAGAGATGTCAAAAGCAGCGCTTGCCTCAGATGTAGAAAGAAATGACAGCTCTTGACCCAGGAGATGGCCTTGTTGGTGGTGTTCGTGTTATCACCTATCCTGCATTTGGTAGTCCATAAAACAACACAAACCAACAATCCAAAAACTGTAAGATGTGTAAAGCAAGTGGTTCAGATGCAAAGAGTTCGAGAATAAAATATTAGTATAGAAAAATGGGGTTTTTTTCTCCTCAATTTCTAAAATATACTGAAGGAATATGGAATTTTTCCCAGAAATAACAAATTCTGTTGTTGTCTTTTCACTGAACTCTCATAAACCTTTTGTAGTCACTTGGAGCTGCACAAAGAAGACTGTTGAATGCTGACCTAATGGAAATCCCGTCTATACATTGAACCTTGATGGCAATACTGAATGGTGTGCGTTTTTGTGCCTTGTTTTGCGTTTTTCCCTACTACGTAGCAATCTCTCTTCTCTTGGAAGTAGGAATGATTAAATTCACCCACTTGTCAGTGGTGAAAAACATTTTGTCTACATCTGTAATACAGGGCAGTAATACTGGAATTAACTATATTTCTCAAATTCAGGTGGCTTGAAAAGATGAATGTTTTTTTAATAGTGCTGCTTTCTTCTGCTCTTAGGGACCTCTTGTCCTGTTTTTCATTGTCCACAAAAGATTCCACATCCAGTTTATTTACCCTTTCAGTAAAACAGAGCTGAGAAAGCTTTGAACTGTGTTTATTAGCACCTTTGTCACTATACCTGTCACTGCTCTGTTAATTTTTACTGTGAGGATTTCGTCCATTCTGTGGTGCAACTTACCTTTTCATTTTGGGATGTATATGGAAGAAGGATTTAAACTAGCCTCTGCATGTAGTATTCCAGGGTATTTACTTATTTTTCAGCTTAATTGGCTCTATTGTTGTGCCTTGGTGCTGGCGGTAGTCCAGCATGCAGCTGTTATTTCATGTACCTGAAAGCTTTGAATAGGTGTTTGTTTGGGTGATGACCCATTGATCAACACCTGTATCTTTTTTCCCATTTAGCAAGCACATTGCAGTGGTCAGAGTTAGATGTTTTCTTTAATCTGGCTTGGACCCAAGTGGTTTTGTGGAGGGAGAAATGCTCAGATGTGCCCCCAGCACACATACTTCCCCCTCTATCCTACCCACCTGTGGGGTCCTCAGTGCTAGAGAAATTCTGTGTTTCAAAAAGCTTTTGTATGCATTTTTTGTGGGAACAGAGGCTAAAGGTGTTGAAATAAGGAGAGGAACTCTCCCATTGCCAAGCAGAAGGAGGGAGGGGAAAGTTCAGCTAAGTGGTGGAGAAAGTATGTTCTTTTTCATTCTTTCAAGTGTATTTTATTGTATTTAAAGTTGACTCTATGCATAATAAGCTTGCTGCTTGAGTGGTAACTTGAAGACTTTTAATAGTGAGGCTTGTCACAACAACGAGGATGAAATGGTAGAAATAAGAATGATCTGGGCTATCTCTAAGTTTGAAATCCTTTAGCAAAATTTCACTTAAGAATAATGGACAAGTGCTGAGAAAAACTTTTAAGGTTGTGATTGTAATGGTTAATATTCTCTAACTAAAATAAAATAGTGTTATATACGATTCTTAAATCTCTCAGGAGCAAATATTACAATTTCTACTGGTTTATTTTTTCCTAACTAATATTGTTGCATTTAACATTGCACTTAACCTGTTACACTATACTCTTGTCTTTTCCTTATGTATATGTAAATTAATAGAGGCTCTTTAAAAACTGATTTTGATGTTCATGGGTGCAAGTTTAAAGTGTTTAGCAGTAACCACTACATAGGAAGGAGGGCTTTCATGTCACAGCTGTTTTTTGAATGAAAGGGAGGAAAAGAGGATTCTGGCTTGGAGTTTAATGTGGATTTTGTTCTTGCAGAATAATGTCCCTTAGTACAACTCTAGACAACGTGAGTTGTTTCTACTAGTTTTACTCATGGTTCTGTCTGGAAGATTTTGATTTCTGAAGTTTGGAACTACATTTTTCTTCTGATACAAAAGTGTTATTTGCAGTTTGTACTAACCAAAATAAAGCATTGCTTTCTGTAACACCAACAGTAAGAAAGTAGATCAAGGCATGTCAAGTAGGAAAGAATGATTTGCAGAATTTCATAGGGGGATTTCTGCTGTTCTTTTCAGATCAAGCATGAAATTTTTGAGAAAGAAAATAAATGCATCCTTGGACTCCTGAAGGAAGAGCTTTCTTAATGGAACCACATTCAAGGTAAATAATTTGTTTGAGTTGTTTACTTTGTCTCTTTGGTTTGGGGTTTGTTCTTTGTCTTGCCAAAGCTGTCAGACAGCTGTGTGCCATGTATAAGCCTTTTAGGATTATAATATGTTTTGAAGTGATAAATGTTCAAGTTAATCCCTCTCTTTTACTGTAAGAGTTGGTTTTTTTTTTAATATGTGTGCTGATTAAAGAAAAGTAAGTATTTTTGTAATGTCTGAACTTTTTGTTTGTAATTTGCTGTTAAGTTCTGAAGACTTAGCCCACTTGTTTGGGAGGTAGCTAAATAGTGAAGAACTTGATTTACATGTAATTTCAGAGTGAGAGAGAAGATTAAATAACACTTACTGTGTTACCATCTCTCTTATTTTTTAAATAAAACAGATCCAAATTGAGCTTGTGTGGCAAGGGACTGTCGCAGTAAAATCATTATTAGATATTACATTACAATGGCTTGTAGACATTTAGCATCACTGTCATTTTGTTTGGATCTGCTCCCTTGGTTCCCATTTCCTAAATCCTATTTTTCTGTGGTACCAGGGAATAATTCCCTGAGTGTTGTCCAGTGATTGCTTATGTGTATGCACTTTGGTTTGTGAGTCATTTTATTCACTTGAGTAGCCCCAGTGTCCTCGGTGGGCCTACATGCATGCCTAAGAACTTGAGAATGCTGATGAGCATAAAGAATACAATTTGGGCATGTAATGGTTGACAAGCAGTTGTTGTTTTGTTTCTTGTCTCTCTTAGGACTCATTTGCATTGCCTCCAGTGGCAACTTTTGTGAGCATTAGTAGGGAAGGTCTAGAAGCTGGAGGCAGTCATATCAAATCCCAGCCTGCAGAGCTTCTCATATCCATTGTAATGACACAGATTGCAGATGCAAGGGTGTATTTTTCTCTTTTTTTTTTTTTATTTTAAATAAATCAATGCGTTGCTTGACTTTACTCAAATACAACATTTGTCTGTGTAGTGCTGTTTGAGCATCTGCAACACAATAGAATATAGCTAAGTGAAATCATTAGAAAATATATCCACTTTTTAAATTGTAGAGATTTGGATTTAACCAGAATCAGTGCTTTGGAAATAAACAGAAATTAAGATCAGAAATCCATTATTCCCCCCACAATGCTTTTTCTATTTGACTTTTCAAAAAAAAAAGTTGAATCTTGCTGTAGTGCATTTTATAGTTGTCTGAGCAATTGTATTTACAAAAAAGTTAATGGTATTACTTGCTGGTCTCAGAATCAGTAAGACAGGCACTTTGGAATTAAAACATAATTAATTAATTAGCAATTGAAAACTAGAGAATTGTTGTGATGAGCAGCAGATGGTCTCTTACACAGCTTTAACAGAACTTAGTAGACAGTAACTTTTGTGGCAACAAGTCTTCTGAAATCTTTCACGTCTTCAAAGTAATTCAAAGCTTTGGTTCACGATTCTTTCATCTTTTTATGAGGAGTTCTATTTAGTCAGAATTGCAGAAGCATAAACTCTAAAGGAGGATGTTGCACCAAGTGTTCAACTTGTCAGTAAAGTGGTTAAGCTAAAGATTTGAGAACGTGTTTGTCAGTGTACACGTGGCTGGTAATCCCCACACAGTTTGCATTCTGTTTTCTGTTTCTAACCTATATTATAAAGCAGTTATGGGCAGTCATCATTGTTTTTCTTGGAGTGGAGAATAGGTTTGTTTAGTAGTTATGAGCATTAATTGTGGAATACCTCTGTTGGTATACCAAGCTTGCTTGCATACATAAATAGCTTTATTGTGGAGTGCAGTAGTGTCTTGATCAGAGGCTTGTTATTGTCACTGGAATTAGAGTTCTTGTTTAAGTCAGAGTTCTGGACCCTTAGGGGTAGACTTTCTCCCAGAGTACTGCTTTAAAAACATATCTGCTGGTCTTGTTGGTGCTGTGTAACCTTCGTGCATTAAGAGATAGTGGAGCAGAAGGCAGCCATGCTTTAGTGGAGCTTGCATAAAAGGAAAAGTGTGTAGCCAGAATGAATAAATTATGTCGTTGTTTAAGTCTGTGCAAGTCTGTGAAACTTCAAAGGATGCAACTCACCTGGAGATGCATATGAGAATTACATACTAATAGTAAGCGTAACTATCTTGTCAAAAGAACAAGATGGTGACTCAGTGTGAGGAGGGTTGGCTGAGGCAGCCTTTAATTGAGGAGAAATTGGTCACTGTAAACCAGTTATGTCTTATTTTTAATGATGGGTTTCAGAGAACAGCAAATGAGTGCAGTATGATCTTGGCTGATAGCATGTGCTTTTCTTGTTGGATAAAAACCCAAAAGCCTGAGGATATGAAGTTGCTTGGAGAAGTTTCACCTTTTTTTTTTTTTTCCCCTCACCCTCCTTTGAAGAGGAAAAAGTAGGCTATGCCAGTGGAAGAAACTCCACTTTTTTTGTTGTTAAGCTGATCAGTGTTTGAACATAGTTTGTCTTTTGGGACTAACACAGGGGTTGGTAACTTGCAGAGTAGAGAAGCATCCTCGCTCTTTCTGTAGCTTGGCATTTAATATTAAAATCAAACTTTTAGGTTTAGCATATTTGAACTTGTACTAGATAGGGTTAATAGGCTAGAACAAAAGGTCAAAGCATAAGGCATTAGGCTTAATTAAGGGAGAGCAAGAGTGGCGGGAGTATGTGACAGTTAAATGGGTTTCCCACAGACTAATGTCTGTTACAGTGCAACCATGCCTCAACTTAAGTGGGTTATTTTGTGCAAAGGGCAGCCTCGATTAGCAGTTTGACATGCCAGACGTTTCTGGCCAATCCCATCTGTTTTGGAGATTAAAAAGCATACCTTTATGAGCTGATAGATTGATTTGTGTGCCCGTCTGGTAAAGATTAGGAGTCCAAGGCCAATGCTGTAAATGCCAGTTATAGAATATTGTACTTTCTTAGCCGCTCTTTGTTTAAACTGTGGTGCAACGGGGCCGGCAGCTCTAGAAGTGGCTGCGCGGCAGGGGTGCCACGGTGAGTGTTGGGAACCAGAAACGCTCTGGGAGGAACATTTCCTCCTTCCTCAGGTTTGTTTTGAATGTGAGCCTGTAGGCTTCGGGCTCTTCGCAGCGCTTTGCTTGGAAGGGGAGTCTGGCCTAGCGCGTTCCCACGTAAGGCTCAGGCCTCTTCCTTGCTGCAGCCGCTGCTCGTGCGCTGGCCAGAGGTTACCTGTCTCAGCACGAGCACTTCTGCAGTTCCAAGCACAGTTGGCTGCAGGACAGCTTTGGTACTTGAAAGGTTTCAGCATTTGTGTGAACTCATTATGCTGTCTGTATCCTTCCTGCTCTGCTGTTGAACTAGGACAATACATGCGTATTCTGTTGTTTTTCCTTTGTAGCTCTTACTTTCAGGATAGTTTTTCTGATTGTGTCATGAGGTTGCCTTAGAAGCCTAAAATAAAATAGGTAGCACAATAAGTCTTGACTGTGTTTCTCGTCATCTTTATGACTTTGTAAAGTCAAAGTTACATTACTATTAATATAAGACTATTAATAAATCGTTGATGCAATAAAACTGTTTTTGATAATGTTCAAGGTTCATACACAGTTGAAGGTGATTATCCTATTTTAAAATCAAGTAGAGGTCAGACTGTATTGTAAGATAACTGACTGTGGCCCAAATGGTATGTGATAGCTTCAAATGACAAATCTTCCTTTGTCAATGACAGTCTTCCTTACTTTAAATATATACATTGTTTAGAAATAAATTGTTAACTTAAATTGCATTTTTGTGTAACATACTGATTAACTTCCGGTGCATTTTGTGAAAAGCAGGGAGATATATGCATTCACCTAAAAGTCATGCTTGAAGCTCTCATTTTTAAGGCACTGTTTAAGTTTTCCCTATTCTGTCCTGTTTCCATTCAAGCAGCGACACTTGTAGCTAAATATAACTGAGACGTATTAGAGACAAATTAGCATTTAGCACCCCGCATTTAGCATTTCTACATTAACTTTTAGAGTTAGTCACATGTCAAGTTTCTTGGTTTTCTCCTTGCAAACGTGATTATCTTTCCCTTCTCCATTTGAACAAAAATGAAATTGGATGATAGCAATGATTTGCTATTCATACTGTAAAGATTCCATGTACCTGAGCTATATTTTTTCTGTGGCAGCTGTGACCTGTTCCTAAAGAGATTTCCGAATTTGCCAGTAACTTGTCTTCACTTTAGGAAGCTCTGTCAGAACCACCCTAGTTTTTCTTTTTTTCTTGTGAAAGTCTCTTCCTTTTACTTCTGTTTGAAATGCCTAGAAATATTTTCAGTGTCCTTTAGGATGATCAAAGCAACATCATTATCTTGCAGTTTATTTAGTAACGTGGAGCTGAAATGGGCATATGCAGCATCATGTTCTCTATGGAATAATATATATTTAAATTATTTGGGTCTAATACATATTTACATGAAAAAATGTCTTGCCCTTCTCTGTGGGGAGAGAAGGTGAACAAGCATAAATTTTATAATACTCATTGCTTCTCTTGCACTAAATCATACTTAAATTGCAGAAGGTTGCTGGCTTGAGAGTTGTATAAAAAGTGCTTGGCTAGTAAAGTAGGGTGCAGAGAGATTTATCTAATTTAATATTAAGAAAATGTTGTCAGCTGCAGTGTATTGATATTGGACTGCCTAAATCCAAAAGCTGTACTTTAGATTTTTGTATATATATATTTGTGGTAATTTCATGATTATAATACACAAAATGTAATTCTGAAACGACCCATCAGTGCAGCATGCATGTGTGCTCCATTTTGGCTAATTTGATTGCTATTGATCATATCTGAGCCATTATCTAATATCTTAGGAACGGATGGACTCTGTCTATTTTTCTGCTGTTTCAGGGCATGTCATACTTTATGAAGTTTCTTACAACAGTCATTGTTAAAAGTTTTTTGTAATTGCTGTTTGAGCATTATTAGCATTTCCCGCTCTAAGTGTACCATGGATGAAGCAATGAAAATTCTAAAAGTTGTAAGCTTGTCAGTTTAGACATTCCCAAGTATAAAGGCACAGTACCAAATATTCACTAGTTCTCAGTGATATGGATGTATTTTTTAAAAGTATATTGCATGTAGTAGCTTTCATTTAGAATATTATAAAACATTTGCATAAGGTATTCATACAGCTGGATTGGCCATTAGGCATTAAAAACAATTCTGAAGTGTCTGTTGCTTTCAACTTGGAGTAGTCTTCTAAAAAAAAAGAAAAAAGGGATGGGCTTGGTCTTTGGTGTTTTAGAGGATTTGCTTTTTTAATCTAAGTGATGAAAAGTGAGTACTTGGTTGGTATCCCTGACCCTTTGCAAACTGGGTTAGAAAGGATGCTGCACAATCCTTGTGAACTGGCCGACTATGGATTTCTCCTTATTTTAGATTTCCATACTCTTTGACCTTGTAGTTGTTGACTTTGGTCTGGAACAATTTCAAAGTCATGTAAATGAATGTAATTAAGGTATTGCTTATCATCTCGGAGAGTTCACAATGATGCTTATTGGCTAGAAAGGTTTGTTTACTTAATATGGAAGGTTAATAGAAGGTTAAATTTTACTGTGTAAAATGGCTTCATAATGTTTTTATTTAGCAGCTGAAGAAAATAGTGTTTGAAAAGGCAAATAATAGTTTTATTTGACCTCCATGTGTTTCCTGGAGCTTGCATTATTGGGAAAATTTATCTTCATTGCATAGTCTTATTACAGTTTTCCTTTCTCCTCATTTTACAAAGGGGACCTCTCAGAACTATTTGGAGGCCTTTGTGTACAAAAGGAGCTACATTAAGGAAGGAAGTGCAAAAATGTTTGACAATAATTGCTATAAGTAGTCCATCCACTTCCACTCTGTCTTTTGCTTCCCCTCCCTGTTTTTGCCAGAATGAGATTCAAGCTTTGTTCTTTGGTGCTTCTTTTGTCTTTATTCCCACTGCTGCAGAAATACAATAAGAAAGCAGCATGAAACAGCAGGGAAGAACATCAAGATACTGGTTTCTGCCTTCATTTCTCAGGCAATAGAAAGAAGTGGGCCTAGGCCTCGATTTTCTTGCCAGCAGCCTTCAACTTTGTTTGACTGTAGTTGTTTTCCTTATCATTCATGGAAAAAATTGCTTGCCTGAGTGGGTTGTTTGTTTCTTATTTTTCCGTCCACTCCGGAGTTTTTGTAGTTGACAAAGAGTACTTGACAAGTGGCATACTAAATAGAACAAAAAGACCCCCAAAAAACTTCTTCCCGTAGCTTTTTTGTCTCATGATGTTTTTCTAGGATTCCAGCTTCCAGATGGAGAAGCAGACATCCCTGCTGGGTTGGGGAATCCAAGCAAGAGTGTTCTATCAGTCCTATACTGGACTGAGTTTGGTGGGGATGGACAAAGCTATGTGAAATGTGGACACCAATGGCTGCTCAGGTTTCTAGATCCATTTGGGCAGCAAGGACTGCTGGCTGTGTTTACCTTATTTTGCAGAATACGTGGTTTTTGTAATTTCTCTCATCTAACAAGAGAAGCACGTGGGCTTCTCACTGTTGAGGTAGCTCAACTAACTTTCTTCTGGTTACTTGAATTTTGTGTGTTAAAGTAATTATGCAACAGTGAGAATATCCTTCAAATGCTCATTAATTCAATGCATAGTCTTATTTGACTGTTTCTAGATTGTGGAGATAGTCTGTAACTCAAACCCAAGAGCACCCCATGCCCTCCCATTTTTGCAAGAGCTGAAGGTTTCAGGTTCTAGTCTCTTCTTCCTAAGTGTGAAGATAGGACATTAGCTTGTTTTTTCTTGAACTTGTAAATAACAACCATAAATTGAAATGATCTGAAGGTGCTTTCAGAAGGTGGATAGCAAAATCTCTTTGGGTGAGATGTGAGAAGGATAAGAAGCTAAAGTTCAAATCCAGAATATAATGAGCCAAAAGGACTGGGGGCGTTGGGGAGGTGGAACATCACAGATAAGTGTGAAATCCTTAAGTTTGAAATCAGGAGTGGTGCTGGTAAGTTCTCCAAGTCTAAAATTTCACCTGAATTCCAAGATCATTTGTTAAAGTCCTAGAACTCCCAGAATAATGGATTTCTAGAGGTGTATGGCTATGAGGAGGAAAGGCAAAACCAGCAGAAAAATCCTCATAATCTGTTACTTTGGGTCCTGTTTATGAAAATAAGGGAAGAATCTATGCACCTTTGCCATTCACTTTTGCTTAATTAACATACTAAAAGCAAAACTGCTCCAATCTGTTAACAGTGGCCATGCAAGAGTGCAGAATTTCTTGAAGAAAAATTTCCTCTTGCCTCTGGAGCTCCAAAGGATTTTTCAAGAATCCGCCCTGGTCCTCTGATTTACCAGTGTTTTAAGTCTCTGCTACCTTAAATTTTATCCTGCTACAAAATAAATGCAAAAAGACTATTTAATAAACTGTGCTGATAGTATTTTGTAACCTCTTTGCACTCCCTCACATGGGTTTAACTGTTGAGATGAAAAGATAACAAGGTTGTGTGGAATCACATTTACTGTTTACTGAACTCTGCCTCGTCTTTAGATTACAGTATCAAACGTGAAAGTTTGAGTGTGTCTCCTGGATATAGCTCTTGAGCACAGCTGTCTGGAGTGCTTGCTCACACACTTTTTTTTTAAGCTTGTTTGTCATATGCCCAAGGCTATCTGAGCATGCATATGACCCAACTGGTTTTTGATCTGAAATGCATAAAAGGTCACTTTGCTGAACTTAATCTTCTGGACCTCAAGTTTTACTATTAGTGATATTCTGCTGTGAATTTCCTAACTGGAAAAAAGGATCTGTTCAGTGTGCCCTTCAGGCTTTCCAGGCAATTTCACTTTTGCCTTACCCTGCTCAACTTTTGTTTTCAGAGTATTCTGACACTTGATAGAGGAAGTGAACAGTATTTGGACACTATTTTTGGGGTAATGCTGAGTATTTTGTGTTGCAATGCTGTATGGTTCCTCTAGCTCTGATGTCTTGTCCAGGCAAATGTGAGCTATATTCTGTCTCTGCAAAACTGAACTTGAGCATTAAGGCAGGTCTTAAAATATCCTCTTTGTGCTGATGATCACACTGTTTCTGTGTCTTCTACCTTATGACTTCGTTGTTACTTTTTGAGAAAAATAGTGCCTGCTTCACAAGATACCAGGAGCACAAAAACAATCAAATTTCCTCTGTTCTGGCCTTCTGGGGATATCATAGGCCACTGCTGTTCTGCTCCTTAAGTAGATTTGGAGCCTCTGATAGCAGTTACTCTTTTGGATAATGGATTGTATGAATTTAACATATAAGCATGCTCGCCTCCTTTTCCTGTCCTCCGTAAAGGTCACTGTACAGGAGGGAAAGTTGAGTCATGGGCTATAAACACTTGGAGGTCTGCTATCTGATCTAATTTTTGTTAGCTTATTGCTTGGTGCTGTGGCAGGTGGACTTTGTCAGGTTTATCCGTGGCGGTGCTGCTGACCTTGGTGACCTGCTCCATTCCTGTGCAGAAGGTCCCTTCCCTGCAGGGAGATGGCACAAGTCAGGGTGTGTTGTCTGCTCACTCACTTCTGTACCTTGCTGAGCAAAGAGAGTTGCTTGCAGATGCAGCTGCCCTGTGTGTGGTTTTTCTTAATTTTTTTTTTTTTAATCTAAAAACTTGCTCATGTCCTGTGGACATCATCTTCAGGATTCAGAAAACTCTAATAGGATGTCCTGCATTGTAGAAATAGCAGTGGTTGTTTAAATAATTCAGGGAAGTAACTTAAGATACTGCACTATTTCTGAATATTGCAGATATCACGTAGATAGGAGACATACTATGTGAAAGGGCAATGTAACAACAGGTATAGTAGAGCTGGTGATACTGGGAACAGCAAATACTTCTAAGAGTGAGAGGGAAGTAATGGATGGGAACAATTTTTACAGTTCCTGAACCCCTTCCATCTGTCCGGGATGAAGCACCTACTGTGATCAGCTTTTTAGGTGTTTTCAGTTTTGGGCTTGTGTTTTGTTGGTTGGTTTTCCATCCCAATTTAGATTCTGTAGTTAAGATATCAATCAAATGACCTCATACATTCTTGTTTGGAAGAATTAGGGCAAAAAGCCACTTTATGACATAATTGAACTTGTAGTGATGAGATACACTTGTAGAAATTTTAGGGGGAAAAATGTATGGATAGAAGCTTGGGAAGGGAATGTTGTTTATTTTGCATGCTTTTGAATCTTTCTGATAAGTGAGAGCCTTATTCTTTCTGGGTAACATAGGTCTTGCTTGGATGGATCAAATGTGAAATTTTTAAGTATCATTTGTGGAAAAATTGTTTGGAGGCTACTCCAAATTTCAAGAGTTCCAATAATGCAATGCTCTTCAGTTGTTATACATAAAAATGAGATGGAGAAACAAACACATGCTTACTTTTCAGCCTGCATAAACAGCCTTGCTAATTAAGATAAGGGCAAATATCCTTCCTAGTTTCCTTTTTGATTTAATCATTAGATTATTAAAAATGTGTAAACATAATTCGTAAACCCACTTTCATGAGTTCTGACTCCCTGTGCACATGCTGGTGTGTTCCAGCACTGTGTTCCTGTATTTGTTATTTACAAGTGAGCCTCTTAAGATATGAAGAAATAACTGGTAATTACTAAAATGTGATCACAGAAGAGAAGAAAAAGGTGAAATATCTGTGCCTTTATTAGCTCTCCTTGGTTACCTCGTGTGTGCTCTTTAGTCTTTGCGGATTGCTCATGTGTAATATGGAGAACATGTTTTTGTCTGGAAATGCAAAAGTGGTTTATTTGAGGAGTTCAGTGTAGTCATGGTATGGCTGGGAGACTTGTCTGGATTTGACCAGCACTGGGTATTTTGACATGCTGTGGGCACAGCTTCCTCTCAGTTTACAAGTGCTGTTTACCACTCCTTGGGACTACACACGTAAATAACAGAAGTCTGAACTAATGTCAGATTAAATTTTAGTCCACAGAAATTGCTCATTGAGCATCTTATGTAAAGTAGCTGGTTAAATCTCTCCCCCCCACCCACTCCTCTTAATCACCATTACATTGCTTTTCCCAGCTGTTTGTAAGTGGAATGGGAAGAACTGGCTTAGTCTAAAGCAACTTATTACTCCTTAAATAGTTCACACTGACATCGGTGCTTGTCTGAAATCTGTTTCCTTTCAAAAGATTTGTGATGTATACAGACTTCAAGGTACAAGACCCTTCTAAATAAAAACATATAAACAGGCTTGGGTTAAAATTGCCACATTTGTGAGCTAACATAGCTAAAGCTGTAGAATTATATCTGGTAAAGAGAACTGCCAGAAGGTTTAGTTATGTATTTATCCTGTAAAGTCTGTGGTGGGTTTATTTTCTTAGAGAGATACTGTCAAGCCTAAGTCTGAGCTGGTTACTTCATGGATAAAGGCAGATATGCTTATTTATACTCTTTTCTTTGAAAGTTGGGGAACAGCTGGTTTTTTTCCTTCTTTTTAAGCCTTGCAGCATGTAATGAGATGGCTTTAAGTAATCATCGACTGTGACAGAAAGTACATGTAATAGAATGCCTGCTGTAGGAAGTTATGGCTCTTTCCTGCTTTTACTGGGAAAGGGTGGGATGCAAACCTGTGGCAGGCTGACTTCCATGTCCTTGCAGCATTCAGTAGTGGAACAGACTCAACAGGGATATCTGGGCAGAGAGAGGGTGAGAAGTGTCCAGACTCAAGTTTAAACATTAATCTAGGAAGGACATTCTAAAAATTGATCAGAGCATGTGAATATATAGCTGTGAAAAAAGGAACATAAAATGTTTTGGTCCTAAAAGAGGCTTTTTAAACGGATAGCTGTTTGCATCTCTTTAAACGTGCCAAATTGCGTGTTTCTGGTGCTTAAAAATATTTATTCTGTTTTTAAGGGAAACCTGTCCTGATTTGCTTTCAGTGCTTCCTGCTCTCATAAACTTTGGCACTGAGTGTGAGAGAACATCAGGCTTAAATGGAACACACCTAAATTTAGGGGAAATAGCCCTACTGCCTGCACAGAGTGAGCTCTTTTTTAGAGGTAAAGGTTGAGCTTGTGACCAGTTCACACTGTTTCTAATATGCTAACATTTGTTTTAATTGTTTCTTTTAATAGCCACATTGCAGTAAATGTGCCTTTTTTAAGGAGGAGTCAGTCCCTTAACCCCATAGCACATACTGATTTCAGGGGGAGCTTAGTGTGAAAATTGGTGGAACTGTAGGGTCTTCTGTGTGTTGGTGGTTTGGGTATGGTCATTTCCTTTTGCTGGAAGGACCTAGGGAACAAGTGATTCCACCCCCCAAGTCTGGCTGTGGTTTTCATTTTCTATGCTAATGAGTGTTTTGTAACACAGGAGCACAGGAATGGTGGCTGGAAATAGCACTCCATTGCGTTTTGGAGCAGAAAGCCACATGCACACACTAAAACAGGGTAAGAATGGGACTGTTAAAATTTGACAGGCTAAAATGTGTGGGGTATTAAGTTGGCCAGAGCATCCAGAAGGGAACTCTGTAGCAAGAGAGCCATCCCGGGGTCCCAGAGGCTTATGCCAGCATTACTTTAGTTTAGCACTGACAAAACACCTGGTTGTAGTTGCGTGGAGGCATTATTTAACAGTGGAATACTGGAAGAAGATGGTTGCATAGAACTAGCAGGAAGGGCAACATCTTCCTAGCAGTGTGTTGTGTGGGATTAGCCTGTGGAGGAGACAGGGACAAAACTAAGGCCAGGTATGACAACAGGTAACCCTCTCACCAGACAGTCTATATTCAGAAACAAATAGAGTAAATATCCCTTATTTTGGTTTTTATGTTTGTCTCTTCTTGCTAGACTTGGAGATTATAAGGCACCTGTGCTTTAGTCTGAGAAATTAAAGTACCTCTCTTATTTGAGCTCATCATATGAAGGCAGAAGCTCTGATAGCTTCTGAAGCTGTGAATGAGTGATGCAGTCAGGATTCAGTGTTACCAGTGGCAGCTGTCTAGCCCCCACTAAAGAATTTTCATTTTAAACCGCTGTCAAATAATGAGAAATTTTGCTTGCACAAAGGCGTTGCACATGTGAGGGAAAGCTTGGGCATATTCACGTAATTAGATATGGAAATACAAGAGAATAGCAAGAGTGACTCCTTACAGATAAAGACAAAGTACAGAGATTGATATTACAGCTCAGTTTCAGTCCTGCCACTTCACTGGTACAGGCATGGGCTGTGGTATTGCCCTCATGGGAGCAATATTAAAGACGTGCAGTTATTTGTCATATTAAAAGCATAAATGTTTGTGCCATCTTCATTTCCTGAGCCCACTGCAGGATGAGAAAGTAGAGTGGTGTTACTGATCGGAGTTGGGAAAACTGGAGGATGTCTAAGGAAAGTATTGCATGAGAGCACAAGTGGAAGTAAAGGAAAGCAGAAGAGTGGAAGTGATGATTTTTTATGTATTTTATTTCTGCCTCCCTCCTCAGTAGGCTCACCTGAGCCTTCTTGCAGGTAATCAAGAATAGCAGCAAGAGTTGGGTTAAACAAAAAGTAATAAATAAAATGAGTAACATATGTTAGGTGATTTTCTGAACAACTGTGTCAGTGTTCAAAGTTTTGTGGGGTTTCCCCCCCATCTTGTCTTCCTTTTCCAGTTTTATTTATTTTTAGCACTTCTCCAAAGTAAAGAAAACACATAATCAGGTATTTAAGTAGAGGATGTTTCTGAATCAGGTTTATGAGATACTCGGCTCCAGTTTTGCTAAAGGAAATTTTGTTAAAACACAAGCCCTAACTCATCTGTTTTACATTCTATCATTGTAAAATACAACTCGGTCATGGTTAATAAGTGACTATTCTAGCCTAATATTGGGTGAAAAGGCAAATATTGCTACAGTAACTTTTGAATGCAGCTGGTAATTGATATTAATTTAAACAAAACAAACCCAACTCACAAAAACAAACAGAAAAGAATTTATCAAGACCACTTATTTCAATCTTTAATCTGTGCAGCTGATCAGCTGCGTGCATTAGGAATTTCTGTAGGTAACCCCTGTTCAATAAGTGGTGTTCAAGAGCTTTCCTCTGAAGACTGCAGGAGACCTGTCACAAAGTACTGACGCCCTTAGTGTGAATGAAGGAGTGGAAAAAGCACGATTGGATATTTCCAAATCATAAAAAGCCTTTGAAAAGTCTTAATAGGTTATTAACATTTTGATGACTAAAAATATGTGTGTAAAGTCATGGAATATCTTGATTTGGAAGGGATCCATAAAGCTGATTGAGTCTGAGTCCCTGCTCCTTGCAGGACTACCTAACACGAAGCCACATGACTGAGAGTGTCGTGCAGAGGCTCCTTGAACTCTGGCAGGCTTGGTGCTGTGACCGCTTCCCTGGGGAGCCTGTTCCACTGACTGACCGTCCTCTCAGTGAGCAACCTTTTCCTAGGTCCAAATGGGCTTGGAAAAGACCTGCTCTAGTCCATAATTGCTGGGAGAGTCACCAGACTTTCTCCCGGTAATACAAGCAGACTGTGCTGTTTCCTGTTGGCATACATGGAGAAATGCTATGCACTTCTTTCTACAAGTACTTTTAGGGTTAATTTTGATTGTCACAATATTTGTAACTTTTATGCCCTACCTGGATCTGATCTGTAAAGTAGAAAAAACACTCCAACTTCTTAAGTAAATATGTTTTAGATTGTATGTTTTATGTTTGGGTTGTGTTGTTGTTGTTATTTATTTGGTTTTGATTATTTATTTTTAGATGGCACTGGCTAGGTTTTAGAAAATTATCCTTGACATAGTTTTGTACTTGGCCCCAGACTGTTATTTGTAAAATTTTGGACAAAGTGCTAGTTATCTTTACTGGCTGAAGAGCTTGTACGTGGGGGAAAGAAAGCCTTTTTATGTTGTCATTGGACTAAATAAGCTGTCAATGGTCCACAGTACTGCACATGCTGTAATTGTTGAATAGCTCCGTTGACTGATAAGTTACTTTTTCCAAATATTGTTCCTGCTTTGAGGAGTTATTTTGACAGCTGTATTTTTAAACTTTTGAATAAATAATACAAATACTGTTGAACTTGCTGTAGACTTTAGGTTTTCCAGCTGTGTTTGGATCTATATGAGGTTATCAGGTTGTATGCTAAATATTAGCTCAGAGTCTGCTGCTTGAGTATGGTATTACGGTACTGTAAAGAAGTTTTATAACAATACAAATGGGCACTTAACCCATGTTGGCTTTGCAGAGAACTTCAAAAACTACAGTCAGACTCTAATCACATACAGTTGCCTATAATAAAATCATTATTTCTGGCACTTGGACATCTAAAAAGCATTAAGATTCAGCAGTTCTTAAATGCAAAAGAAAATATTGATTACAATTTGGAAACCTGCTATGAGTTATGGAGCATAGCTATATATTTTCATCTTTTCCTCTTTAAAAATTAATTTGTTCCTTTTATGCCTGTTGTATAAAAGGCTGCGTTGTTCAAGGTGTGTGGATAAGTAAGATTAGCCCATAGTTGTTTTCTGTTTCAGCTGTAGCTATACTAATTGAAAGGCCTCATGGAGTTGTTTCTTCTTGTTATGAACTCATTATGTACCTGAAAATGATCTTCACCTACTGTAAGACATTTTTGGAAATAATTGGAAGAATATGTGGAAGGACATACCCTTCACATGGTAGCAGTTGTTCCAGAATCTGACCTCGTTGGCATTGGATTTTCTGGGTAACTGAGAGTCACCTGGTCTTGTGCTCTCATCGATCAAAAGATGACTTGCTTTTCCTGGTAATCTTTCCTTTCCAGTTGGACATGGCACATGCTTTACCTTCAGAGTATGTAGAGATAAAAGAAGCAGCAAACAGAGATAAAGCAGTAAAGGCAGGTGCTACTATAGTTTACCAGCCTCTGGAGCATTTTGCCTGTCCTTTTATCTAAGTGTTTTGTAATTCACTGGTTTTCTGAGGTAGGTACAGCCAGCAGGGCCCCAACCTTCTGCACGAGGACACAGAGAAATGCACTCAGGAGGTGGCGGTCCCAGGGGCTGTCTGTGACTCTGTGACCTCCGTGTGAGGCCAGGGAATCGCCGTCCTTTGGTCAGTGCTCCCCAGCTTTGGTTGGCAGCTGCACGCAGGGCGGGCAGGCGCGGTAAGAACATGCTCGGGCAGTTCTTCAACAGCTGCTTGGCTTCCTTTTGGCTTCTGGGTACAATTCAAGGTTTTGGCCTCGGTTACTTTTAAGCCTAATGTGACTTGAGCTCCGGCTGAGAGGCTGCCTGCTTTTTTTTTTTTTGATCCAACATAGCAATTAATGTCAACTGGGATACTTGACCTAGATCATCCTAGTTTTTAATGTCAAGTAGCCATTGGCAGGAAGTTCTTCGAGAAGTACTTCTGCCTGTGGAATGTGCTCCCAACCTGGTCTGGTGGAGTCAGCTCGCTGGGCGGGCTCTGCGCCAGGCCTGTCTTATTTCTCTGCCTATGGAGATGAGGAATGGCTCAGTGCTTCTCCTGTTCTCCTTTACCCCTGAAGAAAGGCAGGTTAGTATGAGTTTATAATCACTGCACCAAGATTTTTCCACTTGAGCCATGTGGGAAGATAAGTGAAATATATAGGAAAGAAAAAATAGCATACATGCCTTAATATGGAAGGGCTTTTTTCCTGAGAGAATTTAATTGAATGTTTTGCATGAAACGAAAGCAAAAGATGTTTCCTCACACAGACCAGCTTAAAAGTATGACAAGTTAAATTTAGATTAAGTGCTGTTTTCTTTCAGCTTAGTGAAAGACTCTACAGCCAGGCATGGAAAGTTTCCTTCCTGCTGGGAGAGATGTGTCAAACCACTAAAACCATCACCAAGTGCTTTAAGCTTAAAGCACCATCTCCAGGTTTCACAGCTGAACAGGCTGTAATAGGGCCCACTTTGCCCCTGGGGAAGGTGTTTGGTGTTTTTTTCTTAGCTGCGCCATTCGTTGATCAGTTGTTGAAGCAAAATGTTCACGATCAAAAGTAGTTTTGAGGAGGAGGGATTTTGTCTGGAGTGCTACATGGCAACTGCATGCCAAAGCTGGAGCGACGAACTGTTGGAATATAAATACAGTCATAACTTTGGCCTGGAAAAGCTCTGTTCTACAACTGCTGCAAGATGTCTGAAGGTTTCTTGGCAAATGCCCAACAGCCAACCAAGATGACTCTGGTTGTAGAAGGATACGGGGAAGAAAGGGGAGATAAATTTCATCTTAAGCAACTAAGACTTGTTAGTTCAGTGTGGAACCAATTTCTAACAGTACATCAATATCATGTCTCTTTTTGCTCAGGTGAGACACTTCCTGGCCCTACAAGATGAGGGAGTTCAGTTTGTCATGTCTGCTTTAGACAGGATAGAAAAAAAGTTACCTACCTCCCTTTCCTGAATGCATTTTAACTATTTTCCTGTCAGTCTGGATTGTGGAGAGCTTTGGGAATATGGTTTAAGAGAAAAAAGAAGAGGAATTTGATGTTAGATATAAGGAAAAAAACTTATTTTTTTCTGGGAAAGATGAGGAAATAAATCAGAAGTAGAATTAAGGAACTTGAGAATATTCATTGCTTTAGTTCTTGTCTATCTAGTAAAAATGAGGACTCTACAAGCAAAAGTGAGAGATAATGGAGGTGGCTTGTTTCAAAGTCAAATGAAGATTCACAGGTTTCAGCAGATACTGGATAATATTTTTAAGTGAAGAACAAAAGAAAAAAGGTTTAGGAAATTGAGAACTTAAGGAAATAAGGTAGAAGAAAATACATAGGATGCACCTAAAGAGAGGTCTTTTGCTAAATCTTTTTTGAAGACTGGCAACAAAAAGAGGAAGTTTCTGTGCTAATGAGAAGAGTTACTACCCAGAGTCAGGCAATCCTTGTGACATCTGAGAGGAAAAGTACTGAAGGAATAGGTGCAAGCTGACAAATAATGTTGAAATAAACACAGTAATTGGAGCCATGTAACTAAAAGCAGTTATGTGAAGGGCTGGTGTTACCCAGGATCAGGCTGTATTGAGTGGGAAATGCTGGGAACTTAGTCAGTGCTTTGTTACTCGTTTTTAAACTGGGAGGATTAAGCTGATGTTAGGACAGCGTGGGTTTTGTTAACACCTGTTTTATTAAGGTCTAACTGTTGAGTGGAAGTGGAGGGAAAACCCTAAATGTGTCCAGCAAAGAGAAACAGGAATCCTGGAGAACTCCTGTCAGGCGGGGAGCTGAAGGAGGCACTTGTAGAACGTGATTCATTTGACCTCCTTTTGACATGTTCAGTAGGAGGAGTTCAGTCAAAGAGCTGAGTTCTTCCCATGGGCTGTAAAGGGAGACCAACATGACCTGTTCAGATACAGACAGCTACACTGTAAACATCTTCATTTGGTCAAGTGAATCCGGGCTTGGCATCCACATCTAAGAAAGGGAAGAGAAGGTTGCTCTGTTATTATGGCTTGTGGTTAAGTGTCAGATGCCCTCCATCCTACTTTAGTAAAGACTCAACACCTTTCCAAAATGGAAGTTGGCATTCCAGGGCCTCCAGAGGTCTGCCCAGGTAGGGCCAGCAATTCATGCTGAGGCATTGCGAGGGCATCGCCCTTGTGCCATCTCTGCACGGGCAGCAGGAGCCAACCCACAGTGACTCCTTGCTCCTCTGGTGTTGGTGCCCGTGGACACCAGGGATAGATCCCAGCTCTGGAGGCACGGTCTTGCTGAGATGAGTGCATGTGGGCAGTTCCTCCAGCTCTGGAGCAGGGGGAAACTTCCAAGAGCTGGAAGCAGTGGCTTACTAAATGTCCCCCGTAGCAGTGACTGATTTACAGGTGAGCGTGTGCGGATGTGGCAGGTGGTCACAAGGTGAGCTCCACAGGGACACTGTTACTGAGAGCAGGGGGTCTGTGCTGGTGACAGCCCTGGTGCTTTCCTGTAAATCACCCAGTGCGTGCTTGGTGGGCCATGAGCAGCAAATGATTTATTGAACCTGGTTCCTGGGTGAAATTGGGGTGTTGCCGTGTGTTGTTAAATAGGGTCACATAAAGCACAAGAACTCAGGTTTTGTTGTTACTAAGTCAGTAGTTTTGGACGATAAGTAATATGCAGATGTTACCATTGTGTTGTTTGTGTTGTTTCTATTGTATCTATACAAATGTGTTTTTATTGCTTCATGGCAGTTGAGATTCATGGCTTTCGAGATTTTTGTTTATGCTGCAAAACTCCCAAATAAATATACACTTGTATCTGTATTTCATTTGAAAACTCTGGGGTTTTTTTCTCTTGAATTTTTTGGTGGTTTATTTGTAATACCAGCATATTATATGGTGGCTGCAGTATTCTTTCTCTGGGCATGCAGTTATACTTGATGTCTCTGGAACAGATTTTTTAATTATTATATTTTAAGAACAAAACAGAAAAGCTTTAATA
This sequence comes from Leptocoma aspasia, assembly GCA_013399835.1. Lineage (NCBI taxonomy): Eukaryota > Metazoa > Chordata > Aves > Passeriformes > Nectariniidae > Leptocoma > Leptocoma aspasia. The sequence goes on along the minus strand of VXAX01001390.1, from coordinate 733,799 downwards.
TTCCGTCATTGTGAAATGTGTTCAAGTTAAATTTTTGTGTAAGTTTTTGATAGAGAAGTTAATAAAACCCCTATTTTAATTTGATTTTAAGTTGTATTAAAATTTAAGGCATTGGACTAATCATTTTTTAAGAAAAGGAGGAGTGTCACATTTAGTGTTATGACTATTATGAATTATTTTATTCAAGTATATTTTAAAAAGTGGCCTTGTTGAGAATATCTTAGTTTTTATTGCAGAAAAATGTAAACATATCATTCTCATTATTACACCTATTTTCTTAAAGTGCTCATTGTCTCTTCAGGCTCATTTTATAATGTATGCATCTGGTAATGAAAACAATAATTAAATTCTTTCACAATGAAACAGTGATTGGGGGGAGGGCGGGGGGCGGAGAAAGCTCAGGCAATAGTAGCAGCTGAATTCATACCCAGCAAAGCTATAGCTAATTGACTAGTAAGGCTGATTCTTCACCTTTAATGTATTTTAAAGCCTAAAGTAACATTTTTAGAGATGGTTCTCACTTTTTTTTTTTCCTAATTGTCACTTTGTATTTGGAAATACCACTTCCTTTTTTTCCCCTCCTTTTATTCTTCAGTATTTTTTTCCCTGTTTCATGCTCCCCAGCCCGTCACAAGTCTTCTCCCCGTCCTCATGTGTGTTTTCTGACCTTCAGCCATTGAGGAATTGCTCTTGTACTGGGGCTGTGAGCGACCCAGGCACTGACTTTGAAGGGCTTGAAGAAGATGCTGCTGGGAAGGTTGGAGAGGTCTGAGAGAGGGTGCCTCTGTTGATCTAAAAAGTGCACAGGGTGATGAGCCAGGCTGTATAACCAAACCCTAACAAAGTGTGTCGGTTCTGGGAAGGACAAAGATGTCATCTGGAGCTGAGTAGCAAAACCAAGCTGATGTGGATTAAGACACTGGTATTTGGGTGAGTGCATGTATGCTGATTGAAATGTAGGAAATAATGTAACATGGCTGACCAAAAGTATCTGGTTTAAATCTGATATACTTTTTTAGTTCTTAATCTCTTTGCTTTTCATGGTATTATTACTTATTTTATTTGTTTGGGATGATGTGCTCTCTTAATATTTTTTGTCTGGGTTGGTTTTTTTCCTGGATCCATGCCTTTTTTCCTTTTAAATCTGGGTTGGGTGCTTTTTGATGTGTTTTTTGTTTCTTTTTAAAATTTTTTTTCTTTATTTATGCCTTATCCCTAAGCAGTGTTTACTTTGCGGTATATCCTCCGCGTCTCTTTCATGGCATATTCAAAGTGATTTACTCTTCAGTCAGGTCTTGAAAATTATAGAAGCAACATCAAATGTTTTGAGAGTTTAGGACAAACTTCTGACAGTGCCCAGGCTCAGCGTAGCCCTGGATGTCTGTGCTCATATTATCTTGCAGGCACAGATTAATGCTGAAATAGTCTCACAGCCTTGGACTGTGTAATGATTCCTCTTGTGTAACACGGGGAGGGAAAATGAGGTGGGAAAGACGTCAGCCTTGGCTGGTATGTGGGATTCAGCTTGGGGGAGCTGTAGTACCAGAGCTCATCCTTTTCAGAATGCCTTTCACTCATATCTGAGGTCTGGGGTGACCTGAATCCATATAAAATACTATTTTTGGGAAGGCTGGTCTGATCCATGTATGAGTGCTGCACGTTTGGTATGGTGTCAGTGTTTCCTACTTGAAATTAATCACTGTTACATCTTAATGAAATGGATGTACAACCTCCTTTATTAAAAAAGGCAAATGGTGTACAATATTAAAGACTTAGAAGGTGCACTAAAATGATGGCATGTAATAATAAGATTTACCTTGTGTGAAGAAAAAGCAAAGTGACTTACAACACTTGTTATAAGTGTTCTGTTTCAGCCACCACCTGAAGTAATTCATTCTGCCACCCTTAGCATTTGGTACTTCTGCAGGACTGATCTATTTAATGTGTTTTCAATCAGTGCTGTGAAAATCTGTTGTTTCAGAATGTCTTCTTTCTTGATGAGAAATCAATCTGGATCCTTTAACCTCTTCATTACAAATGTCTGAGGTCACTATCACCTTTTTTATGTTTTGTTGACGTTTCATCCTTCTTTAGACCTTAAAGGAGAACCAATAATTTTTCCTGTTTGCCCTTAACAGTTGTATCCATCTGCGCTTTTTTTTTTTTAATTTAGTGTGGATTATTTAAAATATACTACCCCTATTACCTTCTCCTAGAGTAAGTTTTTTCTGTAAACTCATGGAGAAAAAAAAAGAAAAATTTGGTGATGAAAAGCCAAATTTGGCATGGCAAAAGTCTTGAGTTTCTTTGGGGGTTTTGCAACTATGTATGCCTATTGCCAGAGTTTTGTTATGCGAGACAAAACTTGATGGAGAACCGTAACTCTGCAGTTTGATTTCGGCTGTTCTCTTTGGCTGTTATGAGAGAAAGGAGTAGCCCAGGTGCTCAGCTGTACTAGTGGCTGCTCTGGAGGGGGGACCAGCAGATCCCAGGGCTCACCTCTTACCTGCCAGCCTCCATAGGAAGCAGCTTCACCATCTGGCACAGCTTCCGTCTCAAGGGAACAACTGCCAAGAACACTTTCTTTCTTAAATGAATCCTATTTTCAGGGTAGAAGACTGTCTACTCAGTGTTTTTGTTTACATCCACAGAACTAGAGTCAAGATGTCTTACATCTGACTAAAGGGGTAAAATCTTTTACAGGGACATTTAGTTCAGCAAGTTGTTATCATTGCTTGTTAAACCTCTAAATTTTTTTTAAAAGAGATTGTGGGGATGTTTTGCGCTCTACATTTTTTGGCAAAAAATTGGGCGTGGAGAGAGCAGGAACAGAGAAGGTTCTTTATCATTATGAAAAATCAGCAAATCCTGTTTTCATGTGGGTTAGTAAATTTTTATGAATAATTGGTCAAGTTAATTGACGTATGCATTTCAACTCTGATGGTTTTGTTTGTTTTCTTCTTTTCCCACACCACTAATTCTCAGGTTTCTAGGACAGGTCATGTTTTTGCAGGACATTTCATACAATTCATCTTCAAAATAAAACCATATTGGCAAAGGGTTTCACTAGTTTAAAAATATATATTCTAGTCCAGTGCCTTTGTTCCAAAGAGCACATATCAATGAGCCTGCATTGCTTTTGAAATGATGCTGTTTCTCAGTTGCATCCTTGATCTCATGGTGTACCTAAGGAATGGGAAGAGCTTCATATTTCTGAGGATAGTTGGTTGGTGTCTCTGAGATCTACTTATTCTTCTGTCAGTCATGGTCATTGATCTGCCTTTGAATTTGTGGACTCAAATTTGCAAGTTTTGTGTTTGTCCCCTCACCCCTCTGTCATCCCTGCTGCCTGTGACTGACTAGTGTTGAGGCTGGTAGGTTGATTCATGTGATTAACCTGCTCTTTCTGTATTTTTAGTGTTTAAACTTCCTGCTGATAAATGGAAAAACTGTGGCTAGAGGCTTACCTGATCATTATTTAAGAATTCTAGCCCTTACGATCCAGAAAAGTTTGTTAATAAGGCAAAAATAACTTGGTGCTCAAACTCGTATGTAGTGACAAAGAAACATCTGTTTGAAGAGCTTGCAGTGACCCAGTTTAAATGGTCTGAACAGCAGTATCAGAACAGCAGAAAACCAGTTTTACAGTATCGGGATTTTTTTTTTTCTTTCTCATTTTGAAAGAATCAAAGATAAATGTCTTGCATGTTAAGGAGATGAGCTGTAATAAAGCATATATGGATGATGTGGCAGCAGTCCAAGAGCATTATGCATGCCCTGATGGAGTTGTGGTGGCAGCTAGCAGTCACTCTCAACTTAGAGATAAATGTTACTCAGGGAGCATGGAGAGCCTTCCTCCATGAGCTGGGCCTGTTTTGGAAGAAAACCCAGTTCAAGACATTTCTTGCCTGGATTGGTGTAAAACCTGTTAGTTTGGAGAACTAGTGTCCAGCTTTTCCAGGGAGCTGCATTGGTGGCAGAGTGTCTGGACTGCAGATCATGGTGTGCATAGAGGTGTGGATAACTGGGGTAGGGTGTGTACAAGGTATGTTGTAACAGAAACGTGTGTGCAACACACAATTGTGCTGGCACAGGGCTGGTAGTGCTAGCAGACATGGAGCAAAATTTGTATTTATTAACAGACACATGGAGTTACACGGGCACTATCACTATACCTGGTAATTTCCACCCTATTTTTTGATAGAGCAGAGGCTGCAGGCCCTTATGAAACATCGCGGTGGGAAATCAGATGTGAGGGTAATTCCCCGAGCCCTTGCCTGCTTCCTTCCTATATCTAATTAACCACTGGGGAGGACACCAAGGGGTGGGCGGCCGGCCAGATGAATTGTTGCAGTGGATTGGATCTGGCCAGCAGGCTGCAGCTCGGGCATTCCAGTTTGGATCACAAAAAAAAAAGGTTTATATAAATTTATGTGGCTCGAGGTTGCCTTGAAAGACGTACATTAGATGTTGATGGTTGATGCGTTAAAAGACCAGGTTCCTCCTGTGTTCTTAAGCAGCAGGCTTTTGAAAGATCTTAGTAGTTCCTTTTCCATGATTATCTATTTATTCCCTTTGCTTAGGGCAGGAGTAATCTTTACTGCTTCTCCGCATTATTACATGCTTCTTGCAAGTGTTCAGGCTTTTACTTTATTATCCTTTGGAGACTCTTTCACAGAGAAATGAACCTTGATGTCAGGTGGTAGTGAGCATGAATATTCCACAGCCAAAATGTTCCTGCTGTGGACTTCATACATAAGAGAATTAAGGGAAGGAAATTTTCCATGAGGTTCTTTCCATACACATTACTTTTCTTTTCTTTAGATGCCAATTGCAGTGTGACAGATGAGAGGAGAAGGCTGCCTCGTGAGCACGGGAGATCCTTTGGGTAATAGGGGGATACACAACATAGAGCAATCTGTGTAGGTGAACTCTATGTACAGTTGTTTTTGTTGGTCATCTTACACTTTGGGAGAGTACTATAATGTTTATTTTACTCTTGTGAGCAAATAAACTGGGTGTTTTTTCCGTGGACAGTACTTTGTTGTTGATGCTTTGTTTGATGTTTGTTAGTACCAACACGTAGACATAGCAAAGAGGAAAGCTTTAGAGTTTTGTCAATTCTCTCCCTATTACGGCTGATCCATTAACCACGGAAAGTTAAGACAACCTCTAGGAGGACATCTGATATTTATCTATACAACTATTTCGTAAATTATGTAAGTTATATTTAGAGTAGTAAAGTTCCATCTTAATCTTTTTCAAATTAGTACTTAGTTTGCCTTCTCCCGGTGCTGCATTTCTGCTTATCCGTGGTTTCTCAACACTGGTTCACTTTTACATCAGGAACGTTGAAACAATGGAATAATGCTGTTTTTTATGATTATATACATTATGTATGTTTTTAATAACTCAAACCATTTTTGTGATGTTCATGAATGTTTGGAAAGCCGACACATTAATTTTAAGTTGCTTTTTGTTTTTGTTTGAGGTAAATAGTTGTTCTCCCAGTATTTTAATTTGGCAAATCAGTGTTTTTATGTAGATTCATGCCTTTTGAAGAATGTGTTTGAAGAATGTGTTTGGCACAGACATACTGTTAGTCATCCGTAAATGAAAATAATTGAAAAGTGACAGGGATTTTGTAAACGTTTTGAAATCTTTGGGTGCATTTAAAAGAGTTGTGAAAGCTGCATATTTCTGATTCTTTAAATCAGCCAGCCTGGGGGTGGTGGTGGTAGCAATTCTACTAATTGGCAAAATACTAAGAATTAGACAAACTTGAATGGAGCATTGCACACCTTGAGAAACTGGACTTACATTTTGTGGTATGCATTAAGTAGAAACCTAATGTGTCTTCTGAAAAAGCTGAACAGTTTTAGTGTGCTCTCTTTTCCTAAGCTAGTAGTTTGGCAAGACCTGCTGTAGTTAGAAAAATTGCTGAGTGCATGGAGCTGTTGTGTATTCATTTTATAGAGGAGTTGTGTTTGGGCTGAGGGGTTATGCTTGCACAAGACCGATCAGAGGCTTTGTTTCTAAAAGGATCCATCTAGTGTTTCTGAGAAAGGGAGGAGAGCCGTTCAAGGTAATTGCCTAGGAACTTTCTTTCCATTACTTGTTCTTGTTTCTATTGTTACATATTTTAAAACTATTGGTTCTTAAGTAAATGAAGAAGTGGTCCTTACTTAAACTTACGACTTGCCTAGGAACAGGATAAATCTCACTTTCCTCTACTTAAGTTTCTGTTAACTTTAATGTGAGATTTGATAACACTTTTAAGTTCTATGCTAAGAAGTAGTCAAGAGGTCTGAAACTTAAAAAGGTATTAGAGATTCATAAGCATTTGGATTTTTAAGGCTAAAAAAAAAGAGAGCCTAATACATTGCAAATTTAGATGTGTGCAGTAAAGTGGGAATCTCTGGTTTGAGTATAATACAAAACACCTGTAATTCTAAATTAAGACTGTTGTAAAGTGAAGTAACAAAATAGCGAGACAACACTTGGTAGCTGGAGAGCCAGGGAGTCTGAGCCACTGCACGACCTAGGAATGAAGGAAGCCTGCTTTGGAGAAGGAAGTGCTGTTGGCAGCTGAGTACGCAAATACACTTAACCAGGAATTGCTGTTGGCTTCAGATGGAAACAGTATTACAATTTGATCATTGCTGGAGTCCTACAAGTATAATTCACTCTTCTGTTGGGCTTATCTGGTTGTCAGCTTCTTACTCTCTTCTTAGTGGCCTGGGGTACCAGGATGCAGTGTGCATGTCTAACGTGGATGCACACATGTGGAAGTACAGTGTATACAAAACACGCCTGCTTGCCAGACACTTCCATCTTTTCAATTTTCATGGCCAGCTGTATTTTCTGTAATCAGTATGCTGCTTCTTGCTTTGTACTGAGATTTGCACAGACAAAACAAAGAGTATTTAAACAAGAGTATTTGAAGGTTAACTTTGGCAATGTAGCGTTTCAGTGATGATGCAGAGACTGATAATATATGTTAAAAAAACAACACAAAAACCCCTAAAACATACTGCTGTCTTAATTTCCTAGGCTTGTGATGTTACTTTATCAGTCAGGTGCTGATAAAATACTAATAAGATTTAATACAGCTCAATCAGAAGTGTAAATAAAATAAGTGCTTCCTTATATTACCATCTTCCATCCCACATTCTTAATTATAAGAAGGAAGAAGTGATACAGAAGCTTAAGGAGGTTAGTTGGGGTGATGAAAGAAGATGATTGAGGAATAGGGAATTGTGTTTAACTTTATAAAACACAATATAAACAAACTCAGGGATTTTTTTTTAATATTGCAAATTATTGTTGAATGTAGGTAGCTCCCCACCCTTACCCCCCTTTTAAGTGCAAATTTAGAAAATGTTGTGTCTGGCAGAACAGGGGAAGGAGCTCAAGGACCTGACTGTGTACTGGATGCCTTCAAAGGCTAAGAGTGGGAGGTGTAGCTTAGACATTGAGATTGCAGGAGTTGAAACTGATTTTATATCGTGTTTATACCTTCCAGATATGGGTGGGTGCAGAGATGGAGACGAAATTAGGGCCTGTGGTATTAAAGGTGGCCAAGTAGAATTCTTAACAGGCAACTGATTAAGGCACCTTTAAAGGGTGTTTTTTTCAGTATTTAAAGATGTTTCCAGACAGCACTTTGCTCTGAAATCCACTTTAAAAAAAATTCTGTGCTCTGCAGACAGCCAAAAAGCTGTGCTTGTGAATGTTAAAAATGACCTTGAGCAGAAGAACTCAAAGGTTGTTGGTGGCTTTGTACTGAATAAAATAAACTGGCAGAGCTATGAGAAAAACCTGCATTAAAGTTAAGGGTCCTGATTCAGCAAAATATAGTCTTAAACACTGATACAGTCCTTATTCTTCTGCACATGCTCATGTAATTCACAATCAGGACACGAGTTAAATATTAGAATAAAATGTGTTTGTGAGTGTACATAGTATGAAGTGTTGATAATGTCCCTAAGTTAGTATCTGAGATGATTGAAGCAGGAAATGAAACTCCCAAAAGTGAATGGCGCTATCTGGGTGGGTCATCAGCTTTGTTTTTTTGAGATGCACTTTTTGAAAAGGTGTGCCAGGTTTAGGAGTTAGTTTTTGACAGAACATCTGCAGAAGATTGCTGCGGTGAGAATTTGAGAGTCAGTGGGAGACCTAAATTAAACACTGGGCTTTAGTAGTAAGTTGTGGAAGATGCCTGGGTGTTCTCAGCAGAATAAGGTTATTTCATTTGTACCATAGGATCATAGAGTGGCCTGGGCTGAAAGGGCTTGACCACAAAGATCATCTCATTCCAACCCCTTGCCGTGAGCCAGGGACACCTTCCACTAGACCAGGTTGCTGAGAGCCCCATCCAGCCTGTCCTTGAACAATCTAGGGGTGTGATATCCAGAACTTTCCAGGGGAATCTGTTCCAGTGCCTCACCATCCTTAACAGTAAAGAATTTCTTCCTAATATTCTGTGTAAATGTATTTTCTGTCAGTTTGAAGCCATTCCCCCTTGCTCTGTCACTCCAGGTGTTTGTAAATAGTCTCTCTCCATCTTTCCTGTGGGCTCCCTTCAGGTACTGGCAGGCTGCAATTATGTCACCCCAAAGCCTTCTCTGTTTGAGGTGGAGCAATCCCAATTCTCTCAGCCTTTCCTTGTAGCAGAGCTGTTCAATCCCTCTGGTCACCTTTGTGGCCTTTTCTGGACTGGCTGCAACAGCTCCATGATTGATTGAAGCAATCAATCTGGGGTCCTTCCTGTGCTGGGATCCCAGAACTGGATGCAGCTCTGTATGTACCTGAAAGTGTTGTCCAAAAGCTTCTTGAGCTCTGTCAGGTTTGGTGCTGTGACCACTGCCCTGGGGAGCTTGTTCCAGTGCCCAAACACCCTCTGGGTGAAAAACCTTTTCCTAACATCCAATCTAAACCTCCCCTGACGCAGTCACAATTTCATGCCATTCCCTCTGGTCCTGTCACTGGTCACCAGAGGGAAGAGATCAGTGTCAGCCTCTCCACTTCCCTCATGAGGATATTGAAGACCAAAATGAAGTCTCCCTTTAGTCTCCTTCAGGCTGAACAGTCCAAGTGCCCTCACCCCCTGGCTTCTCCTCCAGACCCATTACTATCCTTGTGGCCCTCCTGTAGAAGCTCTCCATATGGAGAATATGGAAAGGATCACAGTATTTGATCACTTTAATATACATTATTCAGTACTTCTTGCCCTTACTTTATTACTGTCAGGTAGTAATTACAATATTAATTTATTTTATACTAGTATAGGTCAGTTATTGCATACTAGTATAAGAAGGCCAGCTATATTGAACATACTTAAAACTAATACACTACTGATAAAGCTTCTTACAAAGTGTATATACATAATGTTTTATAGTAGTATTAATTTTCATTTTTCTGGTAGACCAAGGGCTTCTTTGGGTGCTGCTGGGAAGTTAGGCCAGAAATGTTGAGAGATGTGGCCAGTCACAACATGGTTTTCCAACTGTTTCTGCAAATGCCAGTGGGATGTATGGTTCCAAGAAAATGGTTTTGTCAGTAGCATCCTTAGCAGATATTTTTTATTTAATAATGGTGTCCAAGTGGAAAGATAATACATTATATTAACTTCTGCCATCTTTATCCCTTTTTTTTCTGCTGCACTGAGGTACACTGTGTATAAAATAAGTCTTTGGTTTAAAGAATATGATGTTGTGTATTCAGAATTAACAGTTAGAAAATGGCATAATTAAGATTGAGCGGGCAGCCTGTATTTGGGTGGTCTGTGAAATGCTGGTCCTGTCTTGTATAGATAGAGCTTGTGTGTACTCCTGTGAGTATCCCTGTGGTAGGAGCAGGCAGTGAACAGCCTTACACTCTGCAGCTTGCCATGCATGAGAAATTGTAGCCACAAAGACCACTTTCATCAGACGGGTAGAAATGAGTGACTGTCCCGCTCCACAGTTGTGACATTGTCATGATGGCTGTGGTTTGGGTGGGTGCTGTAGGCTGGCAGTGGTGCTGTGTAACTGCACTCACTGCTTCTCTGTGGACCTCCTAGTCACAGCCTGATTTGGAAAGTTTTTACTGAACTGTTGTGGCCCTGGAAGAAAGCTACTAATTTGTATTTTTGGCTTTTGGCTTCTAGTTTTGGCAGGGCCACACAACGTGTCCCATACTTGGCAGCAATGACTGTGTGGCTTGAAGGCTTTTGTTGCGTCTTCGAGTCACCCTGCTCATCTGGAACATTGCAATAGGAGTTCTTTGTTTTTGTTTTGGGGGTTTTCACAACACTTGGTGTTTGGAAAAACCATAATATATTTTTGTCTTGTTACGTGTTGGAGAAACTTAAGTAATCACGGATGTTACATGGCCATACCATGAAAATTTGTTTTAGTGTTTTCTGCTAGGCTAACATGTAACATGAGAGCCACTTTTGGTCTCTTCTAATCCTTCTTCTTGGTAATTGGAGTGAACTGGGAAGTTTTCTAGGAAGTACAGCGTAGAATGCAGCACTGCAATAATTGTGTGTAATAGACTAAGTGGCTAAACTTTATTTTATTTTCTTTTTTTTTTTTTTTTAAACCCAGAGTTGTCTGCCTGTATGGCATCCTGTCACTGAAAGGCTTCAGGAAGATCAGTGAATCCCCATGTGTGAGTCTGGTCAGTCTCCATTTGCCAGGGTCTGTGGTGTGTTGGAGAAGGCACATGAGGTGTGTGCCACCCCCAGCCTCCTGCTTCCCTGGGGCTGCAGAGCAGAGATGTGGGGGGCTCTGCAGCAGAGCAGTCCCTGAGACTGCTCTGAGTAATCCCGGAGTTCTTCTGACAGCCAGGTGCTGTGGGAACACCATGGCCTTCTGTCCAGGTGCAACAAATGCCTTGGAAACCATAGGCCTGTGGAAAAGCATCTGTATGGTGCAAGTTCCTCCTCTGCTGATGCAGAAGGCATTGTCACTGATGGTTCTGAAAAGTAATGCTTAAAATTGTTAAAGCCTTCTAACAAGGAGGGTGTTTTGTGAGAAGAGCTATGGTTCTTGGGAGTGAGGGAGTGAATCTATTTTAGCGGTAGGTGAAGGGTAGTGTTACAGCAGTTGTGACATAACTGCCAAAGCTGTGTCCTCCTTCAGTAAACTTAAATGTGTTTTGTTACCGTGTAACAGACTACAGTGCCTGTACAAAACCAGACTAAAGGAAGCCTTCCGTGCTCAAGCAGAGAAGAATCACAACACCCTCTGCTGGTATGAGTGACTCCTTCTTTTCTCCTTAAGGACTTGCCTGGTGGATATCCTAGAAACAGTAAAAGATAGTTCTGAAGTGTGATGCTGGCTCCTTTTGATTAAGTTGAGGTTATTTTAACCCGTTTGTGGTTTTTTTTTCCCCTTGTAAAAATTGACAGTTTAATATGACCATTAGCATACCACCGCTCAAACAGATGGGTGGAATGTGATGATGCCTTTCTCTCCACATTCAGATGTGGGGATCCATGTTGCTTTCTAACTAAGTATTCTCCTACTTGGCAAAATTTTACTGGAGATGGAGTTGGCGATTCTGTGCAGATACACTTGTGAAGGAAGCACCCATCCCTTCAGTGTGCCCATAGCTGTATTTGAATAAAACTGCTAAATCCATTGGCTAAACTTGTGGTTTCATAGAGTAACCGTGTGTTCCTGGGGCCTTTCCTAGAGGTTATCTCTGCCTCTGTGTCACTCGTGGCATGACGAGCAGTCACAGGTGGGCCGGGCAGTTGGTTTATTTATTTTTGTTTCCCGTGTGTGTGCAGTCATGCTCTCCAACTCTTGGTAGGCCTGTCGCATGTTAATACCCTCTGCTCTGCTTCCTGCATGGCTCGGGATGACTGAGAAGGAGATCACAGTTTAGGATGAGAAGTGGTTACTTTTTAATTTCTTCTTATAAAACAAGTCTGATGCCTGCCACAGCAACCCTCTGCGTGTTCCTGACCCTGCTCCTCCTTACCTGCCTGGCCTTAGCATGCACAGCATGCTGTGGTGGGTGCTACTGCTTCCGCCTGGAAAAAGCATCTTTTTCCCGGGATATTTGTGGAGGGAGGGGAGGCACCGAGCACCTCTCTGCATCCTGGGTCTGTCCCCGCAGAGTGCTGGGAAAATGGCATTTCGAGGGATGGGCTGGCGGTGCGGGGGAGCCGTCTGGGTGCTCGGCGGGAGGAAGAGCCCCGCTCCCAGTAAATGGTGCCTTACATAATTTGGTTATGAAAGAATTGCTGCGGGTTGAGCCTCCCTCGGTGTGTTCGAGAGCATCTCTTCAGCGCTCCCGCGATGCTGCCGCCTGCACGGGAAGGGTTAAGAGGAGACAACATCCTGTCAAAGACCTTGTTTTTAATTTTGCCTCTCACACTGGCACAGATCCGGCTAAGAGCAGCCCAGATTAGTTCGGGAAAACCTTTGAAGAGATTTAAGATGTCCTTCAGCCAGTTTGAAGGTTTTTGTCTTGCAAATCCAGTACAAGGGCGCCTGCAGGCATCTCGACCCTTGCTGTGCTGCTGATGCAGCTCAAGGTCACACTAACCCGCCCTGTGACATTCAACAACACACACACAAAAATTATGCGGTGAAACTGCTTCAGCATTCAGCCAACCAACAACTTCCTCAGTTCCTCACTAAGGAAAGAAGTATATTTTTTTTTCTTTTTTGTCCTTTTTTTTTTTTTTGGCTTCGTAGATTTTTGCTGCAGGAAATAATCCAGGATTTCTGGTGTGTGTGATGACAAGGTCATTTCTTAATTAGAACACATGTAAAGAACAAAGCTAAATGGCTTCAAAACAGCTTTGTAGTTGATGGAGAGGATTTAAATTATTTAAAGAGATAGTCACCCAAGTATGATGGAAACTGAATTCTAAACACATTAACTCTTTCAGTACTCTACGGTTTCCATATGCTACTCAAAAGGAAATGTCAAACTTGATGAGCATTATTGCAACTGCTGTTAAATGAGCATTTTTTTACATTATTTATAGTTAGTGTTTTATTATCCTGTCTCTTACCAGAGTTATGGCAGCAAGATTTTTTCCTTACTTAACAGTGGTATACTCACTGGCTAGAGATAAGAGATAGCTATAGGAAATTGCTTGTTGGAGATCAGTGGCTTAATTTCTGCTCCGTCTCATATTTTGAATGTATTAGCATTAATATATGTATGCGTGTGTGAGTACATGTATGAAGTGTAGTGCAAGTATACAGGTATTATTCAGAGCTGCCTCTGGGAGGAATCTGGACTCCTGGCCTCAGTGCTCAGCGTGGTTGCAAGGCATAAGAACATATTAAAGGTGGATTTGGGATTAGGGAATGAGAAATGAAAGGAGGGAATTGACAGGAAATGGCAATTTCACTTAGTTTGAAATGACTGTGAGCTGCCTAGGAAGAGGAGATGCATTTGAATTTTGTTCTTAAAATTTGCTTTTCACTTTGAGCCAAAGCACCTAAATACAAAGGTGTTGGTACTGTTGTCTCAAGCATGGTTTGATGTGGCTGTATGTTAATCATTCATACTTTTAATACTAGCCTCCTATTTTCTTTTCCTTATTCTGTTTTCTACGCTTCTTATTCTGTAAATGCTAGGGGCTGGTAAGGTGGCCACTCTTCTGTGGTTGCCTTGGGTATGCAGAGCCCCAGGTATCTATGGGTGGCACTCTGTAAAAAGGATTGACCTGATGCGCCAGAGGAGAAGCTGGATTTACCAAAGGCTGGTCTGTAGGACCTGCCTTTTGGTGCCAGCACACACTAACTTTCCAGCTTGTCTGCTTAGTAAAACAGTGAGGGCAAAAAAACATTTGTGAGTAGTTCACTAAGGGGGAAAAGGCAAAAAAAAACCAAAATCATGGAGTGGAAACTTTGCTTGCAAAGTTTGGGCTCTGTATATGCTCAGAGGTACCACTGCATGATTTGTCTGAGAACTGAAATGTGGAGAAATTAGTCTTCCCCTGCCATCAGAAGTCTAGCACTTAACTCAGATTTAAGTGTTTCAAGAGTAACTGACATAAAATGTACTGGGGGATTTATTTTTTCTGCTTGTTTTTATTCTTGTTTTGGTTTTTTTTCCCCGGGGTAAACCTTGTTCAGCTGGAACTTGCAGTGCAGTAAATGTCAGAGGGAGTGTGCTTACTTGAAGGAGATTGTGCTGGCTCTGAGGACCTCCTGAGAAAGGAGGAACCTGCATTTGCCAGGATAAAGAGGGAAGATAGGGTGCTACAACTTCTTTCTTCTTTGGGTTGCCTTTTTTTTTTCCTTTCCCTGCACTATGTGGCTCAGGCAAGGCTAGGGAGAAGAAAATGACCGAGGGAAACAGGCTCCACACGAGGAAGGCAAGGATAAGACAAAACTGATGTGCTCTGTGAAATCTGTATATTCCTGCCCTTGCCTGGGGTGTGCTGTGCCCTTAATATTATGGGAGACCTAAGCTCACCTGCTAGTAATTTCTAATTTACTGTCCTAATTCATCGATTTGTTATCACTAATTGTACTTCATTTACTTCTGTGTAGTTTCCAGTACCTAAAGGGTTGAAAGGTTGCTGTAATTGGCACCCGCAGCTGCTCTTTCTTTTGACAGGGGATAATTTTGCAGCCTATGCTTTGTGTGACAGCTGCCTAATTGGGCATTCTCCCCTTGTAGCAAGCCTGCCTCCTCCAGCCTCCCTGCTGACAAATGGTGGTGGATTATAGATGAGGACACGCTGACCCGTTCGACCTTGCTGAGGCAGCGGGGAGGGGCCTCCTGCTACTTGAGGGAAGCTTTGGGTCATTTAAAGGACAAGGTCATGAGCCAGGTGGGGAAATGACATGATATCACATGACAATAGCCCGATGACACGGTCAGTATGTCAAGGACAAGCTCATCAGTATTGATTAACGCTGCTTTTTTGCTGGTGTCTCTGCAAAGCCACTGATATTTCAAAAATATTTTGCTAATTTGTCCTAGGTAAAGTGCCAGGCATTATTTTGGGGAGGATTTGTGCAGTGTTTTCTTCTCAATTCAGATCATGTGCAATAAGCAGTGTTGTTAAAACCCTGCCGATGATAATTTGTAGGGTTCATCTTGATGTGTTTGGTAAAATGTACATCTGGTTGTTCTGGAAGGAAGATGCCAGGAAGGATGCATGACAGGGCAGAACTTGAGGGGGGAAAAAATTCCCTGCTTTGAAATTTCAGTGTTTCACTCTCTGCTCCTTGGAAGGCACATATATGAACCTCGTGTATCCACGTATGTACAGCTGACTGGAAAGTGGGAAAAGTCTTTATTTAAGGAGAACCAAAGAGAAAAGTTAAATATAAATTGGATGTTTGAAGAAAAAGTCTTATTTATATCAGCTCAAGGGCCATACAGTTAAGATAACGCCCTACCTATTTTAAGAACTAAAACAGTATCCAACTATGCCAGGCAATAAAAACCTGCTAAGTGGGTTTTTGAAAATGTTGTGAATACAAGTGACAGTGTTTTGAGAGCATCTTCATGTTGCATTTCTATGCTAATAAACTACAAGGTAAATGAACAGCTTGTTTGACATTTGCTATGTTAGACAATAATAAAATGCTTTCTTCTGGAGTAATTAGACTTGATAGATTGATTATGTTAAGAAGTAAAGATAAATATAATCAGAAAGAGAACTCTCTCAAAGGGAACTAGTGCCTGTTTCTGAGCTTTGCCGCTGTGGTTCTGGTTTAGCCAGTGCCTGATAGTGTGTGTCACACACGTGTGTGCACTCACCTGCACACACACACGGACACATGCACAAACACACAGCGTGGTGTGCACGGAGTTTCCGAGGAGCTGGGAGAGGAGCGTTCACCTCTGAGCCCGGTTCCCTTCTCCGAGAGATCTGATTTGTTGTGGGAAACTGTTGTGTCTGAACCTCGTCAGTTCACCAGGATGTAATTTTACTCCCCTGAGGTAAAAAGCCGTCAGTGGTAAAGTGTGATAAATTAGTTCACTCAAGTAGATGCGCGTGCGTGTGTGTGTGTTTAATTCTGACCTTGCTGTGCATGTGTTGAGCTGCTCTCGGTGCCCGAATCAAGCCCAGTGGAGGTTTAATCCTGTGCCCTTGTACACGTATACTTGATTAGTAGTTGTGGTTATCTCAGCAGAAGACATTCTGCCCTCCTCCTTGTATTGGTCGGGACCCAGGCATTGGGGAGTCAAGTCGAAGGAGAAAGAAAAGAGATTTTGCATTAGTATTCTATGAAAGCCTTACTGTCTGCAGAACAAATTGATTGCTACAGTGTACCTGTGCTTGGCACCACTGCTGTGAAAGAAAGGTATGGTTGTAATCTGTTTTATTGTATTACATATTGTGACACTCCAGGAATGTTTAACATTCGGCTCTTCTATGGCACATGCTAGAAGTCTAAGGAAAGAAAAATATGTGAATGAATGAAAAGTGTGCGAGGCTGTTGTATCGGCAGCTTTGTTTACTACAGCGAACTAAGTATCCCCTGCTAATGAGACAAATTTATGTGCCAATGGCAATGTAAGGAGATGATGAACTGAATTCTCTGTATTCTATTCAGTTACTCACATCAGTGTCAGTAGTTGCTACGTACCTATACAGATAAAATTCTAATTAACGTTTTAAGGGGGTTTGGGTTTAGCTTTTGCAAGATGAATGATGTGAAATATACTTGAACATGGATGTGTTTGCCTCTTTAAATGAAAATGCGTTGTTTTTTCCTAGTTACTAATCTGCTGTGATGGTCCTATGTGTGCGTGTGAGGGGGGGTATGTGAGGGGTTAGAGGAGGTACAAAAACCTGCAAATTTTAGATGTGCTGCTGTGATAAACAGCACAAGAACAAAGCTGAGGTTTTAATGGGAAATCTAGGGCTCTTCGTTTCCTTAACCCAGTTGTAGGCTTTACATAGTTGATTCTCTGGTTTTACAGATGCTCAGCTGATGTCAGTTGTGTGGGAAGTATGAAGCACTCCATTAATAAAATTCAGGCTGTTTCACAGAGGGCTGTGCTTAGTGCTTCGTTCTTGGCATCACTGAAATTGTGTTGCTGATTATTTGGGTGTTTGCTTGTGGTCACTCCAAAATATCTGAAGTATCTGCGCTTGTCATGCAGACATTCCTGACTAATTAAGTTTGGGACAGGTGGCAGACTCCTCCTGGGCATTTAAATCTGTGTGTAAACCTAATCTAATAACTTGATGAGAAAATGAAAATCTATCTTTCCTGGTGTGTTATCACCACACACAAGCCACAGAGGTTTTTGTGAAATCCTCTCTACTCTTTGTCCTGGCAGGTGACAAGTAAATGAGTTGCTTTAAGGAAATGAGGGACTTGGAAAACGCTGTGTGCTGAGCAGCAGTCATGCACTGTAATAGTTACTTCTGTCATATGGCCTTGCTGACTTAAGATTAACACTTTATGGATGTGAAGTATATTTATATGAGTGTACTTCTGAGCTTCCATTTTACACCTTGCAGAGAGTGTCAATACAGCCTTATACATGCAAGTTGTTCATCTTCGAGATCCCTTGACAGCTAGGAAAATTTTGAAGAACCCCACTTTGGGAGGCTCTGTGATGTGACTGTTTGGACTCATATATGATGAGTTTAGTTGCAACTAATTAGTCAAAACTTATTTATTCAAACCAAATATTCTGTGAATAAGCTATCCTTCACCTGAATTATTTTTTTTAAACACAAACACATGTTGTAACAGAAAAAAGTTGGTAAAAACAGTTGCACAATTTACACGGCAGATGGGAGGATCCAGGCACTTCATCATATTTAAGAGAATTTCAGTAATGCTATTGAAATGGTTAATTCTTACCTCCAATTCTGTATTTATTTTTTGTAGATTTTAACCAGTTGGTGGCAGGCAGTTGAGTTCTGAAGAAGGTGTTAGATAAATACAGGGCAATACTGCATTTCAATGCAATTAACTTTTGTTCATAAATAATTCAACCTATGACTTTAAATAAATGATCAGAGGAAAAGAAAATGACATGTGATTAAATCCAAGTCCTTGAAAACATTTTACCAGTCAAGATTGCTGTGACTGCTGTGGGACTCTTTATAATTCCTCTGTTGAGAAGAGCCAGTTCTGAGAGTTGTGGGGGTTTTGTTTCATTTTGTCAATTCTCAGTGTATCATTAGAGAGATGGGGTAGACTCTTCAGATCATAGTTAAAAGAGGACTGATGATGTGCTATTTTTCATTTTGTCTTGATTTTCTTAGTGCCATGGATAGATCATCTTGAGTAGCCTGTGCTTTTCCTAGATTTTTGGTGTTGGTTGTTTTTTGTGGCGTTGGTGTTGTTTTTTTACTTTTTTTTAATGGAAAGTAGAAGGATGTTTACTGAATTAAAACTTTTACTGCCAATTTTACTGATTGAGCATGACTCATGACATTAGAATCTTGATGAGAATTTTGGAATACAATTTAGCCTGGCGTAGACTGCTGTATTGTGGGTGGGGTGATGGAGAAGACACCAAATGAGGAAGAGAACCCAAAACCAAATACAACCCCAACCAAATAGATCAGATTTTAAAAACAATTCTTGCTGATATTGGAAATATGCAGTTGATTCTGGCGTTGGTTACCTGTATTACACAGCTTTTCCTCTGGAAATACTTAATCTAAGTTTTAAGTAAGTAAGTATGTTGGTGCTTGAGTGTTAGCTATCAATTTAGGCAGATTTTAGAGGTGAATTCCAGATTGGATCTGTTTTTGAAAGGTAGCTGTGCCCTGATTGAGATAGTGAAATGCTTGTTCACCATCTCCACCCCTTTTCTTTCAGTTACCATGCTCTACCATAATGAAGAAGAGAGGAAATGGAGGTGTTGCATAACTTCAAGTAAATAGATTTTCGGCACAGATACTGAAGGCAGCCTTAACTCAACCAGTGCTGTCACTACCAGAATCCTGCTGATGCTAAAGGCATTTGTGTAATTAATGGCCTTGTGTACTGAACTGAGACTGCTGCGAAACCTCTGGAGGGAATTGTGTCTATTGTGTTGGTTAACTTTCCCCGAAAATACAGTCTGTTGCTGATAGTTTGTTGGGGTGATGGGGGAGGATTTTGTAAGGCATGATGAAATACTCTCTGGCATCTTTTTCCTGACCACTGGACAAAGCATCTGTAGCAACAGAGCCAGGTTGAAAGGTTGAAATGGAGCTGTTAATTAAAACGAGATGAATTTTACTTGAGGAGACAGGTGTGGTAAGATAAGAAAATAGAAAGCTGCACTTCAAACTTTAGTGTGTTTTTAAGGTATTTTTTTTGTAAAATCGTATAAAGAATTTGGACCTGGTTTTGATACTAGCACCTTACTTAGTGCAACAGTGGTAAATGATCTAAAATAGGTGAACATTATTCGTTGTTTTTTGTCTAATCTGTTCTCCTGAAGCCATTTATAAAACCTTGTTAAAAGTTCCAAACACCTTTTTCATTTCTTTGTTTGGATCTTTGTTTCTGCAACATCAACCATAGGTGGCACTGACTATTAGCAATTAGAAGGTTTGGGATGCTTCCCCTCCTCCCAGACTTAGATGCTTAAGCCACTGGCAACTGCTTGATCCATTTTCTCTCACTCTGGCAAAGAGTGTGTCAGGTATCTGCGAGTTCTACAAATGCATAGGTATAGGAGCCAAGTTACAACTGAGTTTGGTCAGTTTGGAAACTTGCAGCTTCTGAAGCTAGAATTTGAATTTGTACAAACTCATCGGGAAAAATGCTAATATTGATTACTGAGGGGGAGCAAACTCATTTCTGCAGGCTTAGTTCTAGTTACTCAGGAGACTTGCAGAGGAGGCTCAGTCGGGCTTGGAGTAATTCAGGATTCCAGAGGCTGGCATCACTGAGCAGTTCAGCACATGAAAAATTCTGGATTCACTTGCTGCTGCAGCATCAGTTCCTTCACTGCTGCTGGCATGGGCTGCTGCAGTTCTGCCTTTTCACTGGTGGAACCAGGGATGAATGCACACCCTGTGTTCTGGTCCATCTGAGTTGTGAGTGTGTTGCAGCTGAATTAGACTGGTAAAAGCCAGGTTTTAACAGCTTTCTAAAGCAAGGAATTAAAAATGGACTTGTTTGGGCAGGAAGTGCTTAGATATGTGTGCAGACATACTTGGAAATGCATGAGAAACCCTTGCTTCAGGATAGAAAGGACTTTATTGTACTTGGTTAGGAAAGAGACTGAAAGTGGTCAGTGGATCAGAAAGCTGCTCTGCAGTGGTCTTTGCAGCTCCAGTCCATGTAATAGATCTTGCCCAGCTTATTAGGACTGCTTCCTCATGTTAGATCCCTGAGAAATAGGGAAAGTTGGTGGAATTATATTTCTGGTCATAATGCCATCATTTGTGTTTACTTCAGTACTGATACTTTAGTTCAGTACTGATATAGTGTTTTGTTGGAGAGAACATTGTTTCAGCAGGCATAGTGGAACACCCATATTACTGCATTTGACTGACATACAGCTCCACCTCAGCGTGATGGGAATGCCGGTAATATGTCCTATTTTGGAAGAGAAAGGCATTTACTGTAGTGTGCAATTCCTACTCCTTTAGTAGTAAGCACTGTTGTTTCCTGAAGTTTAAGGTACCCAATTGTTGTTTGGTTTCACTAGTAGGGGAAAAACCCCCAAAAACCAAAACACCCACAAACTGTAGAGAGAATATCTTGTAATTCAGCTGAAATTCAGAAAATCTATCTTTATTTGCTATGGATATGGAGTTAATGTGTTACTGAGCAAGCTGCTTAATCTTTTCCTGTCCTCGCTGTTCGTCTTGCGTAGAGTAGCAATATTCCAAAGCACTGCTGTGATATGTTCATGGATGTTCCTAAAATGTTCTGTTTTGTTCCAAGATGGAATCTCTTTTTTCTTGCAATTTGGACAGTACCCAGTAGCCTCCAACATGGTTTAGACCCACACAGTGCATGTAATGAGAGGTCCTAGTGAACAACGGAGGAGTGAAATTACTATGATCAGTCTGTAAATAGCAGCAGCCATCTAACATCAGGTATTTAGATGTCAGATTGAAACAGGTCTTTGGTAACTGAAATGCATCTTACTTGTTAGTTTGCTTGTGAGTGGGGTTTTTTAATGACCTCAGTTTATGTATAAGCTATGTGTAATTTAATTCTGTAGTTCACACAAATCCAAAATAGTTCAGGATTTTATTTCCAGATTCATGTAGTGAATAGATAAGTCTGTGAAAGTCCTTTCTGTACTTAGGATGTTGCTTATACTCTGCAGCTTGGTGGTGGAGAACATCAAGATTATTTTTTTATTGGTATTATTATTACGTTTTTAGATTATGTTTGTATGTTTCATCAAAAAAGCCCCTGATGCTTGGTCAACTTCAAACTTTTTTTTCTTCTCAGCTTTTCTACCTGTGACTGTCATTTTACTTTCTCTGGTAATTTCATGGAAGGGTAGTTCAGATGCATGTTTTGTGTAATTTGCAAGTGTGGACACTTGCACATAGTTACAGCTGACAGAGTACAGTCAGTGGTGGAAGAAGTATCTTACCAACAGTTCCCTGCTCCTACAAGAATTTCTTCTGTTCTCCCAAGATTTATGAGGTTGTGATGTCAAAGATTTTTGTAGCATTCAGCTAGTCATGATGGAGTGCAAGCCAGTTTAAAATTAAAAATGGCTGGATGAGCTTTACTATGCAAAAATTAAGCTCATAATCAAATTTTCCAATTATACAAAAAGAAATATTAAACAAAAGGGAGGTTTTAGTACCTGAAGTGGCAAAGATTGTGCATACATATCCCTATCAAGCATTTTGGTTTTTCTGGGTATGTGTTAGAAAGACTTCATAAATACTATTAGCTTTCTTGTGATTATTATTTGTGAGGATCATGGATCATGCTTGCTCTTGAAAAATATGCACTTGCTTTAAGTAAAGTAACTGAAGTGAAATACAAGAATTCTTAGAAAACACAAGAAAGATGCTTTCAGATACATTAGCAAAAAGGAGCTCATTTTTACTCTGTGTTCTTGAATGATTCTCGTCTTACCAAGCAGCTGGCAAAAATAAGTTGCATTCAGTGCATACTTTATATCTTACATGTGGAAGACATAATTGCAAGAGTGGTTTAAAGTCTGTTAACTTTTTGTTTTGGAATCTTGCCCTCCATGCCCCCATATAAGTGGAGCTTTTGGTCTTGAGTGGTGATGAATATGCAGTAATTTATTGGGTTTTCTTCTTCTTTCCCTCCCACCTATTTTTCAGCAACAGATTAGAGTCAAGTTGTTGTAGAGCTTCCAATTCTTCCTCTTGTTCCTTTGGTCAAAATCACAGTAAAAACAGTGTAAACCCCTGAAAATTTTGGACTTTACATCCATAGGCATTGTGACAAAGTTTTCTGCAGTTCAGTGCAAATGCCTCCTACAACATGGTAGAGAAATACAGCTGGTGTTTTAAGGACCATGCTACCTAGAATTTCACCCCTGGCTTTATATTTTGGTAAGGCAAGTTGATTAAAATGTTTTACAGTGTGCAGTATCCTACATTATCCAGTTCCTGCTCATAATTTTTTCCATTTTTTCCATGCTGTTCAGGCAGCTTGAACAGTCTCACAGTCTTTCCTGGGGTTGATGCTTTCTTCCTCTTTATACCTACTTTTCCCCTACGTCTTTCTGTTCTGCTTCGTTATCTCTGCATCTCATCTCAGTTTGTAAGCACTTTAGGGTCATAGTCTGAATTTACAGGAATATAAAACATTTTACAATAGTAATTATGCCAAATGTCAAGCACAGACAGACTTGCTCTCATAAACCTGGCAGCATATAAAGAAGGCAAGTGGAATTTGCATCCTGGTAGGTTATTCTTGGTCAGCCAAAGTGCTACAAGCAAGCTCTGGTTTACATGATTTATATAGAGAGGTACCGAGGCGACTTTGGAAGCAAGGGTTACGTTTTATTTGCAGTAAAACAGAATTCAGATGTAGACCCAGTAAATCAAACCACTCTGGTTTGAGGTGGAGAAATTATGTTCAAAAAAAATAGGAAGTTGCAGTATTAAGTCTGTTGTTTGGGCTCAGAAGGTTATTTCATTAAGGCAGCTGGGACACAGAAAGCTTCCTTTGTTTCACTGAGGAGGTCTGGGTTTATGCTTAGCCAGTCCCTGGGACAGGTCCTCCCTCAACCTTCACCTTGCTCTTCAAAAGTTTCCTCATCCATGTCATTGTTGTCATGATTAAAAGTAAGTAAATAGTTATGATCTCTCTGAAAAGAAGTATCTTTCTTTCCTAGGAGCAGTATTTTTTCACTCTCTGGTCTTTCTTGCCTCTGTGCCCTCTGAAGTGAAAGCAGATTGCATCAGGGTAGGGATATTGTCATCGTACCAGCTGGAGAAGTGAAAGAGCTTTCACTAGACTTTTAAAAGTAGAAGCTCTAGAGAAGGGGTGCCCTTTGATGCTATATTTTAGCCCTTCTACATTATACTTTAGGCCTTTTGTACCCTTTTCTTCCTATCATTAGTCTTTGTGTTCTGTTGATCTTTTAGGGTATACCATTCTTTACTTCTCTTCCAATCATATGTAGTAAAAGAAAGGTATTGGGTGAAAACTGTTATTATAGCAGCATGTATTGTTGTACTGCAAAACCAATAAATGTGTTTTTTCCTCTGTAAGAGGAAGAGAAAATATACTTATTTTGGAGGCCAGTGTTGCTCTAGGGCTTCATTTAATTGCTGTCCAGCTGAACTTGTCAGCATCTCACAGGTGCAGATGTATTTATTTTAAACTTCATATAGACTATGATGAGGAAAAGGGAACAAACAAGTCTGTGAGGAAAGGCAAGCAACATATATCATTTGGGTTTTGGCTTGTGGTCTTGCAGGAGGTATTTTGGTGCATTTGGATTAATTTTCGCTCTGGTAATTTACTGCTGGAGGAGAGGAAGATAGAGCCTCGAGAGTGTAGATGATCTCCACCTGGGGAGCAGTGCAGAAGCATAATGGAATTTCCTGTGTGAGAGGTGCTCGAGTATTATAGTAGAAACGAGTGTTTGTGGAAACAAAAGGGTAAGGAAAAAGGACACAATAAGTGGTTAGGTTATGTGGATAGAAATGAAAGTTATTAATGTCTGTAGAATTCAGATGAGAAATTCTAAACCTTATTTAGAGCAAGAGAAAGACAACTGAAAAGTTGAAGTAAAGGGTTATATGAACAGAGTGTCTTCAGGGGAACGATTACAATAACAGCTGTGTTTTGTGTAGTGTGGAATGGTCTTTGGATGGCGTTAATGCTACACAAGTTTGGGTTGGCGTTCTGGTAGTGGGGAGCTGAGGGAAGATTGAATGAGGGTAATGATGATAAAAGCAGGAGAAAATGAGTAAGATTTTAGAGAAGCAGAATGCAGTGCCATGGGTGTGTTGTGTGTTCCTGGTTTCTTTTTGGTTGTTTGTTTGAGGCTTTTTTTGGTCATGGTGGGTAAACGGATAGTGGGAGTGTTAGAATAAAGCTAATCTCCTGATGACAGCTTTTTTTCGCAAAGTGGGTAGTATTAACCAGGCAAGGAAAGCTATCTCTCTTGCTCGCTCCTGACGGGTTACCTTTGCCAGCTTGCTAAGCTCAGTTTCATTTGTCAAGCTCTGATACTATCACAAATCAACCACAAGTATAACCAGCTTTGAGGAAAAACATCATGTTAATAATCTGTTGATACCTTTTTAAGAAGTAAGACAGGCTCCCTTTTGTGAGCTGATACTGAATTAACAGAATGGCTTTCCTGTTACTGTAGAAATATAATTATTTTCCACCATAAGTTTCTGCATCCTGATTATAATGTATTTATTTTTGGCAGGGAGGAGTGAAAACCAGATTCACAAAGATCCTGCATTGACATTTGAAAGGTATGAGTTTATGAACTTGAAAAGTTTATTAACCTGTATTTTTTCTCCCCCTGGGCATGGAGTGGTAACTTTGTCTCATTCACGCTAGCTTTGGTCCTTATCCCTCTCAGGAATTCCCAATCAGAAGATGGTTCATTTCACATCCCTGTACAGTCCTGATCTCATTCTCCTGACATTGCTAACTAGGGTGCCGAGGTAACAATCTGCTAAGTTTCCTGAGAGGCTGACGACATGCTCACCTGCCCACCAGAACTTCTGGCTTTTCCTCAATAAATGGATTTTAAATTGTATGCTTCTAAGAGCATCAAGTCTCTTTCAGAAGATGTTTTGGGTTGTGGGCTATTTATGGGCTATTTTCCCTCTGGTATTCCTTTGTTGCCCTCTTTGGCTTGTCGCTCCCTTTCCAATATGATTTGCTTCAGCATTTATTTGTTACTTGGGAGTTGTTTGTAGTTCTGTAAGATTCTGCATGTACTCACAAGTTTTAACTGCTGTTGAATGACGTCACATTAATGTGTTCATTTGAGTTCTTTTGGTCTTACTGATGAAATTGAACAACAGAGTTTGAACAAAACCATCCTTCTTTAGCAAGATTATGTATACACTGAAAAAGAGAAGAAACAAAAAAAATGTGGTTTAGTAATAATGCAGGCAGTCAGTGAAAAGTACCTTCAGGTTATTGGCAAGGCCTTACTATATATTGATTTAGAAAACACTGGTGTTATTGATGTTATATTGAGCTGGGAAATGACTCCTCCAGTTACATCAAGGAAAGATGGCTTTATATAAGACAAAGAGTATGGGTTGTGACCTGCCAGCCATGTCCAAATATCTGTGATGGCAGGGTAAGCTGGAAATAATACATAGCTGATCAGCTGAATCAATAGAATTGTGGTTATAGATAATAACTATCAGATAATGACTTTATACTACATCATACTTGAGCTACTTTGGTGCAGTTTCACCTGGTTTTTTGCTAGATTCTTGACTTCTAGGTCTTTTGTTATGACAATTTCCCCCACTCTCACCACATTCTTTCAGTATTCATTAAGTGTATACATTAAAACTCTAATTCTGAGATATTTCCCCCAAGGCTGAGACAAGATTTGCAGAGAGGAGTTCACCACCTACCTCCCACTGCCTTTCACGTTTACCAATTTTATTCAATGATGAATCAATATCAGACTTGCAGCATGTGGGAAAACAAATCACCTGCAATGGTTGCTGTGTGTTGAACAACTTGAGGAATGGGAACACTGGAATAACTGATGTTGCACATCTTGGAAATCCTGTGCTGTGTCCTGAATGATAGAAGAACACTGAAACTTTAAATATAAACTAGTTTGCTCCTAGTAGTCATGATGCTTAAACTGGGGATGTGTTACTGGGTTTTAGCATGGTAGATACCCCTCTGTCCTATGTGTATGTCTGTAACTTTAATATGTGTTGCATCATTTAGATGCCTCTCATGCACTGATCTGCATGTGTGCATAACCTTGCCATTATTTTATTGTCCCATTAAAATTCATAGGTGTACTTACGTCAGGTAAAATGAGTAAGTAAAAAGGAAGTGTAAAGTTCGAGAACTTACTACTACACTGCTCATCAATATGGTATTTTAAGATTTTTAGACACTTACTTGACATTTCACACATGTGAATATAACCACAGACAATATTTTTTCTAAAAAATAAGTAAAAATCATACCTTTTCAGAATTGGGGATTGATAGCCATCCAGTCCTTCAGCATAGTCCGTTGTTGTGGACTGTTGTCGATTACTAAATTGACCAGAAGTACTTTGTGCTAGCTGTCGTATTTATTGTTGTTGCTGTATTGGCTGGTCGCTTACTCCCGTTTGTCGTTACCCCCTTTTAAAAGACAGCACCCTTGAAGTGCATTATATTTGGATCACTATGTGGAAGGATGCCTGTTCCAGCTCTCCAAAGAGGAATGGATAAGAACTGGATTTCAGATATTTTCTACATGGTGTCACAGCCAAAACCACCACTGGCTACTGACAGCAGCCTGCACATCTCTGCTGCTCGATAAGTGGGGGATTTGATCCAAAGTCCAGAACGAGCAGAAACCTCTTGCTTCTGCGGGTTATGTGTGTAAAGAGTGTGAGCTTGTATTTAACAGGAAAAAACCCAAACCCACAACTGCTGCTGACTTTTTTTATCAAAGGTTTGGTTGTGAAGATTAAAGAGGGTTTTTGTAGTATAAGCTTGAGAGAAGACTTGCCATGACACTGAATGTACAGTTAATCGCTGTAATACAGCTCAGTTAAAGGAAAGGCTTTTTTGTGCATTTGAGTTTTCATGTGTTTGTAAACTTAAAAAAGCTATGAGACTCCACATATACTTGCTTTAGGATTTCACATGTTGGGCAGCTGTACTGCTAATAAGCTGATGTGTTTTCTAGAATGTTTTTAGTTGTGAAATGTCCTGTATGCATATTTTCATGTGTGCTTGGTTCTCACAGTAAGCTGCTGATTAGTGGATGTGGAAGGAACTTCCGCTGGTTTGTTGTAATCATTGCTTGATTTACTTTTTTCTATTTTTCTCTTTCTAACTCTTCAATGCAATGAGAAGCCTTATCAGCTTTTCACAAAGTAGGAAGGATAGAAATTGCACTTGGAAAAAAAATTAACCAACCTCCCCTTTTCTCCCATTTTGCTGAAAGCGCTTACAAAAGGGGGACTAAGGAAGAGCAGAATTGCATTGCCCTGAGGTCTACAACTTAAATCAATTTGGTCTTAAACCAGTGACTGTTTTAAGATCTGATGAATCATTATCAGAGTAAATAGCACCTATACCACCGTGCTGAGAAGCTGGCATCCCAGGCTTCAGGAGTGATTTGTATCTGGCCCTAGTAGCTGAGGCAGTACTATAGCTTAAAAGGGTGACAGCGTAATTCTTGTGAAGGATATTTTCAAAAAGGAGACGAGTTTTTAAATATTTTTTTTTCCATCCTTTTTTTCATTTGAGGCCTTTTCATTCGTAGCTGAGACAACCCAGTCATACAGGCAGAGAGCTACAAATGTGCTACCTCTACAAAAATGGAGGAAAATTAGTAAACAAATGTTAAATAGCTGAAACAAGGTGCAGGAGGGTATGCGATGGCATGAAGGTTTTACTGGCAATGTCCAAGATGCCCACATACTAGTGGGGTCACCTAGCTACTTAGGTCACCCCAAATGGGTTTTAATAAAAGCTTTAATACTAACACAGGCAGTCCTAGTTACAGACATCTCTCTCTGTCTAAATATAAATTGCTCTCACTCCTGTCTAGATTAACATCAGAGCAGTGCTGGTGTTGAAAGTGGGGGTTAAGAATTAAGAGTACAAGCCACACTATTCTTTAAATTACTGCCTATTACGATGAGCATCTAAACTTTGTCGTAGCTGTGCAGCTTTGAATGCCGTTGTGTCACCCAAGACACCTCTTCCTCACGTTTAGGCATCAGAAGGGTACGTGTGGTGGGCCTGTAAGCCTGTAAATACTCTCCTGCATGTGTTTAAAGCTTTGAGAATGCATCGGTGTGTGGATGGATGGATAGATCAGTAAATGACTTTCATTGCTGACTGTTTTCAGCAGCTGAGTTTTAATGAGTCTTTCAACTGTTGCTACTGTGTTTAATCTGCTCACTTACTCAGTGTTCAGCATTAGAGAAGCTTTCTAGGAGGTAAATGTCCTGATTACAGAAGAGGTTAGTTTGATTGTGTTCTGCACAGACCTTGAGGTTTTTTTTTTTTTTTGTTAATTGAGAAATATATGCTGTGCACACAGATAATTAGGATAAATAAGCAAGTGTTGTGCTTGGAAGTACACATCCAAATATACAATTGTTATATTAAGATAAGTGTCTTGAACTGCTCCAAGTTAAAACCTGAGGTCCTCTCTCTCTTTAGCACTGGTCTTGCTATGTGCTTGAGGGGGTTTTCCTTTTAGATTTGCAATTTAATGTATATTAGCAGTGGCTGAATAGAGTGGAAAGGATGGCAAAATGTGTCTTTGACTTCCTTTTCATTTAACATAAGAGCTTTTCCTTAGTTTATTTGCTATGCTACCTAATAGCTTTTATCAAAATAAATAAGGACAGAGCAACTGCTCTTAAATGTAGGCAATACTTAAAACATGTAATGTACCAATGTGAAGAAAATGAAGTGGTATTTCTGGTAAGTGTACTAAAAAAAAGGTACATCTAGAAGCTTTGATCAAATGCCAGCTCTTACATCAGTCCTCTTTGTAATCTTTCTTGCTGATCTCTGACCTTGACCTTGTGTTTGTGTTTGTATGTCAAATCTATTTTAGGGATGGACAAACTAAGTTCAGTTTAATAGGATTTATATTTCAGCTTCACAGGATACCTTAGTAAAATATAAAAATCAAGATATTTGGGTCAGTTAAATTTTCAGTAATCTTTTAAGATTTCAGTGGGTTTGAAGACATTGACGTTGTTGTTCTTGGGAGATGGTTCTTACAAAGACATCTTTAGCTCACCAATAAACTCTTCTAAATTCAGCATGGGCCTTCTGCCTGGAGATAGGGTTTTCCCTTCAAGCATTTCACCAGTGACTGTGCTTTGTTTGGCATTGAGTGAGGTTCAGCAGTGAAAGTAGTCCCTGCTTTTTGTCCTTCCTTATGTCACTTGTAATCCCATGTTCCCACAGGGAGAACTGCAAAAACAGACGCTTGGCAGGATCTTTGGGGTTTCTTTGGGCTGTGACGAGGTCCTTAGTCTGGCTTGCCTTGTGGGAGCTTTGGGCCATGTGCACTCAGCAGGTTCTTGAGCACAGCCCTTATTTTAAACATGAGCAAACAGAGCAGCAGAGTTGGTTGGTGTAACACTGGCTCTTTGAGCATATCGCTTCATCAAGCCTTAGTGAGGTTGTTGGTTTCACAGGCATTGTGAAATAGGGTCCCAAATCAGCTAATACTTATGTGCAAGTATGGAGGAATAGATTTATTTTGAATAGGTCTTTTATTTCTGGGATAATGTTGTTTTATGTAGAAAATCACATGCTTTCTTCAAAAATCAGTCACACATCTATGTTACTTTGTTTTATATTTTTTAATTTGGCATAAGCACCTGTTTTAACTCTCTTGACAGTAATGGAACAAGCAATAATAATAAGTAGCTTTATTTTTTTGCTATTGCAATTGTTTTCTCCATGAAGAACTCACTAAAAACAGATATAAAATGTTTCCTTTCCACAAATTTGTGATGGCATATTGTCCTTAAAATGGCACCATTATCAGCATAAATTTTGAGAAATTATTTCAAAGTGTATGTCCTTACAGTGAGGGATAGTTAAACACTTCCGCTTACCAGCTATCCATCATTTTTGCTATGCCTTTGTGGCAGTAAATACTATTTTCACTGGTTTTGAGTTAAGTTGGTATTTTAATTGTTCTTATTTGACTCATGGCTAGAGGTGAGGTCCTGTCTTTATGTGTGAGGGTCAGATGATCATCTCTGTATACATCTATATGACTTCAAGTCCTTTTAATGTTTTACTTAGGGATTTATGTTGTGAATGTTTTTAGATTAACTCTGGCATTGTGATAAGGACTCTTTGTCCTTTTGTCTTTACAAGATGTTATGAGCCTCTTCTCCCAAGGTTTCACTAAAGCTGGTTCTTAAGTTTTATCTTGAATTTCACTTTGCTTTATTGCTGTTTTGGAGAGAAAAAAAATCATAATTTTTTTATATGAATTGAGCTAGTAGAGTCCATCTTGCTAATGCAGATTTTCCCTTTTCCACTTAAATGTAGGTATACGAGCCTTTTCTATGTCCACAACCACTGTAAACATCATCCACAATGAGCTCAAATCTCCTATTACAACAGAAGCTGTAGTGTCCCCTCCACTCACTTAAAAAAAAAAAAAAAACAAAAACCAGAAATCATCTGGGTCTCTAACATGGATTTATGGGGGTTTTACATATAGTTGAATGCTATGTGACTGTGATCCTGTATTTCACCTTGCCTGGAATTCCTGTCTATTTGTGTTCAGTTAGCTGAAACCTATTCTGTTGAGAAGTCTACAAAGTGGCTTTCATTCATAACCATGAGATGCTTGGTCCCAAGTGAAATACAGCTATTACTGTCAATAAAATACTATGCATTACTTTTTAGTCCTTTGTCGCACTTTGACATCTGAAACCAATTCTTGGTTAAAATAACATAAAGTGACTTAACATATGCCAAACCACCTAACATAGTTATTCCAAGAAACACACCGTTTTAGTGCAGTGCTATCAGTAAATGCCTGTATCTTTAGATCCCTCCAACAAGCAGGAGGTCAGAGTTGTGTGGAAATGCATTATCTGCATGCATTGATCATAACTCAAAAGCATTGCCCAGGAGAGGACATTGATTTCTTCAGTGTATATTAATCACACTTCATTCTTGGGGAGTTGATGTAGAGTTAAATGCATAATCAGTGATTTGGTTTTGTAGGTGTCAGAGGGAATGGAAATCTGTTTGAGTTTCCTTTTAATTGCTTATTTATAGGCAAGTGATTTACCAAACACTGGAAAGGTGCATCCTCTGTCCATTCTCTTGTATATTGTCCTTCTCTGTTCTGAAAACAAGTCTTCATATAGATTTTGTATGGTTTTTTGCTGTTGGTCTCTTGAATAAGAAGACTCAATTAACCAAAAGCCTTTCTGCTCACTGTATTTCTGAGCTTGGATCAACACCCTTTCCTACGTTAGTTGAGATTCAGTGATACATGCTATTTCTGGATCCCCGTCCTTAATAGATGTGCGGTGGGGGTGTAACTTCTCTGCATTATCATTGAGTTTCTGCCCTTTTTGTCTTCAGCAGCAGCAGACCATTGAGCAGTGACTAATGGGACAGGTTTAGATGTCAAATACTTGCTTCCTTCACAGGTGGTGTTCCTAAGTTGAATGTCTTGTTCTTCCTCATTCCTTACGATTAGCAAAGACTTGGCAGAGAGTGTGTTTCTAAGTTCATGTCTAGAGTGTTAGCAGATCATAATCAACAAGTGAACTTGAAGATGCCCTTTACAGTGCCATTAGATTACAAAATACAAATATTCCTCCAGTAGCATTTGTAAGAACAAATATATGTGTGTGAGTCTGGGTAAGGAATTGACTGAAATGTCTGTGAAACACCAGGTGAATCGTAAGTTATACGAACAGTATGGGGTATTCTGCATCTAGGAGTGATCATTTCTGTGATGCTCTATTCTTGTACTTGTTAGAATAAGAAATACTTAAGGTAGGCTGAGCTATTGTTTGAAGAGTGTCACAGCACGAGAAATGGCCACACGTGTTTCATCTCTGAACTTTGCAGCAGGAGGTTTTGACAAGAAGGCAGCATTTAGATT
Source organism: Leptocoma aspasia (assembly GCA_013399835.1). Lineage (NCBI taxonomy): Eukaryota > Metazoa > Chordata > Aves > Passeriformes > Nectariniidae > Leptocoma > Leptocoma aspasia. The sequence goes on along the minus strand of VXAX01001390.1, from coordinate 701,595 downwards.
AAGCTGTGCATGGTATTTAAGTGAACTTGTAAACCTTGGAGAGCTGCTACTAAGGCTTTCACAAACTCAGCTTTTATGGCAATTGTCTGCTTCTCATTTGCTCCTTCCCATGTACTTCATGTCTTTTGGGGGTTTCATTGGATTTGGGGTGATGTTGGATGAGGGATTTTTTTTTTATTTCTCAGGTAGGGTTTTGGTTGGTTGGTTAGGCTTTTTGTTAGGGCTTTTTTTTTTTTTTTCTTTTTTTCAGTTTCTTTCCCATTCCTTACTGGTAACTTTATGAAGTAAGATACAAAAGCACAAGTCACATGTAACTCAGGGAGCAATGTCTGCCTGTGGCCTTCTGCAGCCTGTGCACCACGATCTAGAAGATGTGGCTGGGATGGGTTGAGCGCCAGCATCGCTTAGTCTCAGTGTAGCCAACAGTGCTCAGAACTTAGGTTTTCCATGGGGCAATGCCTTGCCACAGAGTTTGAGGCGTTCTGACTTGTGTGTCTCCCCTGGCAGGGTGTGCAGCCTCCCCAGGCAGCCCTCTACTTGGGTATGGAAATCTCCCTGACATTTCAGCACACGCTGGAAATGTTGTGTTCCCCCTTGGTATATATTACGTACCATATCAAAGCTCCTCGTTGTTGTCATGGGCCGGTATTCCATGGTCTGAGTGAGTCACAGATTCCCGGACTGGAGAATCCCATGTGAAATCTGAGGAGTGGAGGGACACTTGAGATAAGGTGACTGAATCCCCCTTTCCACACCCCAAATGGAATGTGTAGGAATGACCTCCCCTTCCTTTTGTGCCTCTGGCACCACTATTAACAGCAAGAGTAATCAGCATTTACATTTTAGTGGTCTCTTAAAAACTGGGGTCAGTCTAAGTAGTCTCTACCACGGGAACAGTTGGGATATTTTCTTCCCCCCTCAGTTGTTGGTTCACTAACATTTCAGTCCGGTGGTCTGTCAGGTCTTATTCTCAGAGGAAGAACTGTGTCTCGTGCCTGCTGTACTCTTGGTTCTGTGTTTCTGTTGATTTTGTGTGACTTAAAGACTTTGCAGTTACTCAGGATTTGTGCGCTTTCGTAAAACGGTAGATTTTGCATCCTTTTGAACTGTTTTATCATCTGTTATGGAATTGGTTTGCTCTAGTATTTTTCAAAATCCTATTACTAAAACTGCTAAAGTAATCAAAAGGTTTTGATCAGGTTGGTTTGGGTCTGATCCCTTCTACGCACCCCCTCCCGCAGCTGCCCCATCCCCACAGGGAATAAAACACCTTTCTGTTGTCTAAAACTTAAAGTCGGGTCGGGGCTGAGTTTGGCAGCACACAGCTTTAACAAAACACAGGGGAAAAGGTTTTTCCATTCCTACTCTCGTGCAGAATTTGGCCGTGAAGCCGTGGCTGTTGCTAATCCTGCATTATCCAAGGGGGTGTTTCACAGAGGGAGCGATGCTGCCGTGTGCTCCGTGCCAGCCTGGAGGGAACAGCCCCGGCTCAGGATGGGGAATGCCAACTCTGGTGGGGTCAGAGTCTCGGGAGCCTCTTCAGAATTCCTGGCAGCAGCAGGAGCTCCTGCTGCTGCTGCTGCAACACGATTCCTCATGTGCCCTCTCCTGACTGAGCTGTCTGAAAGGGATAGGCTATCTTTCCCATGTTTAAAATGTCTTTTGGAGTCAGTCAGCAGGCCTAGGAGAAGTGAATAATGTGCCAAGCTCCTGGGAAGAAGCTTATTTTTGCTTTCTCAAAGCAATACCCTACAGTTGTAGGAGAGGAGCCTGATTTATTTTATTTAAATGAATTAGTTGTAAAAAAAGGCTTCTGGATTCCCAAGTTCTTTTGAATGCAGCTGTGGGGGAATTCACCCACTTACTGCTGAGTTTTGCTCCCCCATCTGATGATTTCTGCCTTTCTTTTTTTTTTTTTTTTTCTCCTTTTTCCAAATTACATTTGCAAAGGGAACCTTCAAAATGTCTTGGCTGCCTGAATCGAAACTGTGAAGAGGTCTCAGCTGCTCCATTCATCTGAACAGATTTCTGACACAAATAAAGGGTGGATTTCAGAAAGCAAAGCACTTAAATATTTGATTCTCTTAAAGCACGTGCTTAAGTACCATTGAAGTACCTGCTCATTTGTGCAGCTCTGTGCGTTTGCTGCCGGGGTTGTTGATCAGGGCTGTTTGGCTGCTCAGAACCTTTGCAACAAGAGCCAACTAAAGACTGAAGTGCTTTTACCAGCACTCTGAAAACATCCTTCCTGCTGAAATCAAAGGTATGCAAATTGAGCTTAATAATAAAGTAATTCTGGGACAGCAAGTCTCATTACCCCCACTCATTCTTAGTTCACTGCAAGATTTTGCTGCAGTTCCCAGTGCATCTAGGAATTTTTTTTTGAGAACCTAATTTCATTGTTCTCTTGAACATTTCACTGCAGGCAGCCATAAGGATGGGGCATCTCTTAAAATCCTGTGGTTTTGATACTTAGTGCTGGTACTGAAGCTGCTGAGTAACACACAGCCTTTAATATATTTATCCTCAATTTTCTTTCTGAAGTTTCCATCTATTATTACTCCATCTGGGAAAACAGGGTACAAAGAAGTAAAACCAGAAGTCAGACAGCCTGTCTGCAGCACAGTGAGTAATTGGGCCCTGGATCCCAAGCTGCCACTGTAATCACTGTACTGCATTCCTCATATCTGTAATAATTAAAATGACAGTCTGAGCCACTGGCTGATGTGGTGGGCTGGAGCCTTTACACTTGGGAATATGAGAATGGGAAGTCAGTGAATCTAGTAAGAAGCTTCTTTTGGCTCTTCCAGTAGTAGCTAAGCATTAGAACACCAAATTTATTAAATAACTGCAGATTTTTATTTCACAGACTAGTTTGATTTTAGCTTTATAAATGCATGTTTTGATTCATCTCAACTTAAAAATAGAACATCAAATTGCTACAGGAGTTTAATCGTCATGAAAGGACTCTGAAATGTAGTTAATAAAAATGTTTTATCTGTGTGAACATATACTAATCTCAACCTTTATTAATCAGCCTAACAATGTTCATGAGTTTGGGTAAAGTGTCTTCTAATAAATTTTCATGTGGGCAATCTGCTAAACATTGCTATTTTCCTAAATGAATACCTTAATGGTTTCTGTAAGATTTTTTTTCTATGATCTTGAATTGAGACTGCAGAAGAAGACACCTTGATAATACCAAGTTTTTTGAATTATCCAATAGATTATGTAACCCTCATACTCAAATAAAGTTCGTCTAGTGTTGTTAATTTACTGTGTCCCTGTGTTCCATTTAGCAAAAGGATTTAACTGGAATTGCTAGTCTGGGATACTGGAAAATTAAATTGTGAACTGTCTATAATTCCTTAAATAGCAGGAAATATCTATTGGATGAACTAAAGTCTACTGTTTGTTTAGAGTATCAGTTAGGTTTTGCAGTTGAGGTTTTCATTCATTCAAAGAATTCGTTAAAAATCAAAAACAAATATTCAGGAGCAAAAAGCAGTTGGTTCATTTGTACTTTAACATATTAGAAACTGTGTTCTCAGATTTCATTATCTTTTGCAGCAGTAATATTTTATGGTAAGCAAAGGGTCTTAAAGTTTGTGGTGGATAAATATATATTTGTAGTTTGCAAACAATGAAAAACTTCAACAACTGCAGAAGTGGAATTAATATTCTGACGTATGCAGTTCAGTGAACATTTTAGTATTCTCTTATTTTCACTATACCTGCACATTGTTTCTCCTTAGGCACATTTTAAAAGGCTGAAGAACTGATTTCTCATGGTGTGCTTCACTTGAGGAGTGAAGCAGGTTACAGCATTCGTGCTTTGGATTCTGCTGCTGCTTTAGGTCAGTCTAGGTAAACACAGCTTAATGAGCTGGAATCTGTTGGTGCTCCTGGAGGTTCTGCACAACGGTTGGGTTGGTTATTTCTCATGGTACAGAAGTCTGGCAGAAGATGCATTTGGAGTAGTTGTGGTCAGGAAACACATGAATTTAGCAATTTCTTTTGTCATAGTAATTAAATAAAATATTTAGGTCTAGAGATTGATAGACCTTAGCAGTTGATTCAACCCTTACTGGGAAGTAAGAAATCTGTTGCTGTATGACTTCTCCTTTCTCTCTCTCTTCTGCCTTTTAATTTTCTTTTCTTTTTTCCTTAGTACTGCTCTGGTAATTTCTTAAATATTTAATTTAAAGGAAAAATATTAGCATTTCAGTGGGTCCCGGGAAGTTCTTTTGTACAGTCTGTATGTATTTAGAAGGTAGCTGAATGAAGGTTGCCTTAGTGTCCTGCTGAACATTAATTTCCAAAGCTGGTTTGGATTTGGCATGACTACATCTCAGATGGATATAGTCATGTGATATTTTAACACTGTAATACCTGTTACAGCACTAGATCAAAAGAGGCTTTTTAAAAGGATTGCTGATGTCCTGTTCTAATGTGTTAAGTGCTTTCCAGATTTCATTATCTTTAAAGAAGCTTCTTTGTAGCCACCTGATTTCATTAAATGTATCAGTATTTTCCTAGCACTGGGTAATTAAAACAAAGTAAAAAATGAAAAAGGTGGCAAAACACTTCTTAGAATAAGTATTGTATATAAACTGTACTGGCTACAAGTGTCATCTGCAAGAGGCTTTTTGAGTACCTGAGGGATTTGCATAAATGCATTGTCTTGTTTGAATTACCCAAAGCTGTAGTGAGAAAAGTTGTACTGAATATTGGCTTAATGGTGCATTTGTTTGGGACTATATCTTAAAGGTGACCTGTAAGCCTTGCTTTTACTGGACAGTCAGAAATCCTGACAGAATTTCAATTTTATTGTCTTAAATGCAATACTTTTGGAAGCTGGAAAAATACATTCTTCAGATAAAGTGTGTTCCCAAATGTTCGAGGAAATTAGTCTAATTGTATTGCTGTTACTGTTGCTGGATATTTGATGTTTTCATTGGAAATCTTGTTTTGTTGGGGTTTTTCTTAGGGATTTGTTATTTGTGATTTTTATTCTCGTTTTGGGTCGAAAATCTGTAAAAGCCCACTTAGAGATACAGAAGTTTTTGAAGGAGCAGTAAGATGATCAGTAATTTTCAATTAGTTGAATCCGCATTTAAGTTGTTTCATGTTTGAAGGAACACTGTGTCTTCCACAGGTAGTTCTGTAAATGCTGGTTAATGTGGACATGTATTTCTAAGAGAAGTACTGAGACCTCACTAATAGCTAACAGCTTTGCATTTGATATTTAAATGCATGGATATACACATTTAAAACTACAGTGCATTGCCGGTTAGATTTTTTGTTTGGGTTTGTTTTGGGTGGTTTGTTTTTTTTTTTAAGATTGCTCCATTTTTAGAGTTTTTCTAGATGATTTAAAACCAAATAAGGGAATATTTGCCCAGGGAGATTACGGACGGTTAACATTACAGCTATTTAGTAGTTCTTATTCTTTAAATTTTTAAGATCTGATTATTTTCTGACTTCCAGTTGCCTGTAGGTTTTGGATTAAAAACTTGCCTTTGGGAAATCAATCATAAAATATTCATTCACTTTAAGGAGGCAATGATTTCATCTGTGTACATCCCATTTAAACTTGTAAATACAAGTTTTCAGTGGAGTTTTAGCCCATGAAAGCAAATTGCAGAGTTCGATATGCAGGACACTTACCTTTGCTGATGTTGAATATTTATGCCAGTTTAGTACTGAATGAGTGAAGGAGGATGCATGTGTGGTATAATGTTCTCATTACTGAGCTGTGGTGACCGTGGTGTCTGAAATGCTGCCATCGACCAGCCCTATAAATGAAACTGAAGAGATGCATCTAGCACAAGCACCACTGCTGTGCATCTGAAAACAGCTTTTCATTCCACACTGACCAATCCAAGGAAGCATTTAGTAGAGATACTATAGACTCCTGAAGAATAACAAGACTTCAGGGAAGAACTGGTTTGGTTTTGCCATCATGTGTTTCATGTACAGAAAGAACGTAAAGGTGAAAATCCTCCAGGGAAGGGAGGATTTTGATGCCAGGATTTATGTTGCATCATCAGGAGCGTAAGCAACCTTTTCCCCACTCTTATCACATGATTGTGCTAATAACTTGTGGTGTTTGGGTGTTGTAAGAACAACTGATTTCACCCCTGTTGTGTTACCATACTGGATTTTGCATTGGTGCATAGTCCTGGGCAGCACTAACAACTCCGTTTCTACTTTCAACAATATCATCCACCTGCCAAACAAAAATGTACTCATATATATGATGCTGTCTATTCTGTTACTTGAGAACATATGCAATGTGAAAACTAAACATTGACTGTAGGCCTGCCTTTTCCTGTTAGTTCAATTTAAGAGTGATAGGTTGCATGTCCTGTGTATTTACATTTACAGAAGAAAAGTTCATGCAACTGTGAAGTGAAATTCAATGCATTTTTAAAAAAAATGTGTTTAGAGTGATTTAAGATTTTCCTGTCAGGTTTGCTGTTCCTTAGTTTTAGCTGCAGAATAGTGAAATTAAGTGAAGGGTTGTAGTAGCTGTGCTTATGATAAGTAAGCTTAATTTTTGTGTAAAACTTCATCTCAGAATTCTTTTCATAATGTTCTTTAAATTGGATACCGTGTATTTTGTCCTTTATTTGATTTTTAGTTTATTCTGGAATGTGTGTGTTGTTTAGGTATCCTGAATCTCTGCCTAAGACAATGTGTGGGAAGTTTGGTTTGTTTTTTTTTTTTAAGGAAAAAATGTCTTATGCAATTATATCTTAATCCTAAATGTTTTCTTTCTGTTTTTTGTTTTGTGTTTCTGACTTAGGAATTTTATGTGCTTGGTGGAGATGGAAAAGGAAGAAAATCAAGCTAGCCTCCTGAAGAAAGAAGGCAGCAAATACTTAACGGAACTTTTTTTTGGTGCAACCATGTTTTGAGTGCTCCTTCTAGACGTCGTCCATAAATACCCTAGATATCAGCTGATTGCTATGATTGGAAACCTGGCTCACCAAACAGTGTACACTGGGAGAAGCCTGCCTAATACATTTTCTATTGTTTCTGAAAGTCTCAAAGAAAACACTGTAGACATCTACCTGTTATTAACTCTGCGTCTTGATTGAGCAAAACTAGTCTTTGAAGTGAACAGAAACAGAGCCTTTTTGGAAACTTTTATTGAACATGACTCATGGAGAAGAGCTTGGCTCTGAGATGCACCAGGATTCTGTTGTTTTAACTTACCTAGAGGGATTACTAATGCATCAAGCAGCAGGAGGCTCAGGTACTGCAGTTGACAAAAAGTCCACTGGGCATAGTGAGGAGGATCAAAACTTTAAGATTTCAGGAAATATATTTCCCAGCTGTCAGAGTAATGGTCCAGTTCTTAACACGAGTACGTATCGGGGATCTGGCATGCTGCACCTCAAAAAAGCAAGACTGTTGCAGTCTTCAGAAGACTGGAATGCAGCAAAGAGAAGGCGGTTGTCTGATTCCATTGTGGATTTAGATGGAAAAAAGGAAGCTTTGTTGGCTGGCATGGTTGAAAATGTGCCTAAAGGCAAACAGGATAGCACATTACTTGCCTCTTTGCTTCAGTCATTCAGCTCTAGGCTGCAGAGTGTTGCTCTGTCACAGCAGATTAGACAGAGTCTTAAGGAGCAGGGGTATTCTCTTAGCCATGAATCTTTACAAGTGGAGAAAGATTTAAGGTGCTATGGTGTTGCATCCAGCCACCTGAAGACTCTGCTGAAGAAGAGCAAAGCAAAAGATCAGAAGCTGGACAACAGCTTGCCTGACATCACTAAGAACCTGCCCAAAGAGAGGTTTATAGAATCTCCTCATGCGGTGCAGAGCAGCCCTAAGGTGATGAATGAGCCCCTGTCGTGTGCTGCAAGATTACAAGCTGTTGCAAGCATGGTAGAGAAACGATCCAGTCCTGCTGCTTCACCCAAGCCCAGCGTAGCATGCAGCCAGCTGGCTCTGCTCCTTTCCAGTGAAGCCCACTTGCAGCAGTACTCCAGGGAACATGCTTTAAAAGCACAAAATGCCAATCAGATTGCAAGCGAGAGACTTGCAGCAATGGCCAGACTACAAGAAAGTGCTCAGAAGGACATGGGCCAGTTCGGTTTGGCCAAAGGAATGACAAGCCATCTCAATGGTCAAGCAGGATCATCCCCCAAAACAGTCACTAGCAAAGGCAATATGGCACCATTTCAGAGTTCAGTGGGAATCATGCACTCGCCTCCCAAAACGGTGGGATACAAAAGTACTGTGGAAAGGAGTAACCTGAAAACCTCTCCCAGCAACAGTTTGCTCTTACATCTGCTGAAAAGCCAGAATACCACCAAGCACGTGAAAGGGCGTGAGCAGAATGAGAGAGCCAGCATTTTTGAAGACAGCAGCACACCAACAACTGTTGATGAGTATTCAGACAACAATCCCAGTTTTACAGAAGACAGCAGTGATGATGAAAGCTCCCATTCTAACTGTCTTCCTATAGACCTATCCTTTAAGCAGAGGACAGATAAACCAGATGCAGGTCCACCTGCATCACTGGATAACCTGACTCAGTCCTTGCTTCGTAACTGGGATCCAAAAGTTTCCTGTCCAGAAAACAAGGAAGAGAAAGACACTCCGAAAGCTTCTAAGCTGAATCCCCACCAGAAAGTAACACTGCTTCAGCTGTTACTTGGTCATAAGAGTGAAGAACAGGTAGAAAAGAGTAATGATCCTCAGGGACCACACAGTACAGCTGATGTGGCAAAATTCACTGTACAGACTGGGAAAAGGACTCCTGTTACTGACAGTCCCAGTGCCAACCGAATGACTCCATTAAGCACTCCACCCTTGCTGGCTTCTACAAAAGCAGACTCTCCTATAAATCTCTCACACCAGTCTCTGGCTGTCAGGCGGAGCTCGCCACCCTATGCCTGCAGCATGCAGCCGGACAGACTGATGAATTCTGCATCTAAACACTTGATAGACCTGTCCAAAAGCAAAGAAATTCAAGGAGCTAAGCTGAGCAGGACCGACAGTCCCCAGAACTCCTCGGCATTCAGCGCCAGCAAGCTGCTGCAGAACCTGGCTCAGTGCGGCATGCAGAGTTCCATGTCGAGTGAGGAACAAAGAGCTAGCAAACAGCTGCTGGCAGGGAACGTGGATAAACCTGTGGGCTTGATTGATAGATTGAACAGCCCTCTGCTTACGAATAAATTGAGTATGCATGAAGAAAATAACAAAATATTCAGTTGTCAGCCCGCACCCGCTGAACAAGGACTTCCAGGTTCGGAAATAGAAAATCTCCTTGAAAGGCGCACTGTCCTTCAGCTGCTTCTGGGAACTCCAAATAAAGGTAAAAGTGAAAAGAAAGAGAGAATGCTTTTAAGAGATGAAAGTTCTCAAGAACAGACAGACAAGGCTTTGAATGAGCAAATATTGACGGTGAAAATAAAAACTGAACCATCTGATGAATCAAATGTTCCTTATAATTCAAATGCACAACAAGTAAGAGAATGCAAGGGTAACAAATTCCAAGGGTTTGTTCATTCACTGCAGAGAAACACAGCTGCTTCTCCAGCATCTGAGGAGGTGAAATCTGAGCCTCTTTCACCTCAAGATTTCTCTTTTTCCAAAAACGGCCTGCTAAGTAGGTTGCTGAGACAGAATCAAGATAATTACCCTGCAGACGAGCTGGACAGGAGTCACCGAAACAACGAGCTGACACACCTTGAATCCAAGAGTCTTTGCACAGTACCAAAGAAGAGGAAGCTTCATGCTGAGCCTTTGGAAAGCCCATTAAAAAAGATGAAAAGTAATGTGTCTGATGCTGGAAACAATCACGCTTCTCCTACCGAGGCACTGTATGGGCCTTTGCTTAACCAGCAAGAACTGAAATTCAGCAGAAGTGATGCTGAATTCAAATATGCTGTAAGTCATGGTTCAAATAGTGAAACTGAAAATAGGAGTTGGTCTAGAGATAGTAAAGGCTTTAATGTGTTGAAACAGCTGCTTCTCTCAGAAAACTGTGAGAGAGATCTGTCACAACATAGGAATAACATACTAACAGAGGGCAAGAAAAAAGGAAACAAAACCAGTGCAACACTCAATAAACCGGAATTCACAATTTCTTCAGTAAGATCATTGGTGGGAAGCCCTGTGCAACAGAACAATTGTGTAGATCACAGAACATTTCAGTATCCTGTAGCAGTAAAAAGTCCAGCCAGCTCCCCTTTCCCTGAACATTTGGGGAGTACGGTGTCCAGACTGGAGTCTGACCAGTTTAGCATGTGTTCCATGCCCAGTGAGAAGGGGCCCATCAGATGGGTGATCACAGGCATGGACAAGAATGATTATGAGAAAGACTCTCCGAGACTGACCAAAACCAATCCAATATTGTACTACATGTTACAGAAAGGTGGCAGCTCTGTCAGCAGCCAAGAAGCACATGACAAAGAAATTTGGAATGAACCTTCATTTACCGAGAGTTCAACTCGTGTTACAATCAAAGAGGAGTTGACATCTGACTCAGAGCTTAAAACTCCTTTTAGTAACTTAAGAAGCCCTTACAACAGCCATATGGGGAGTAACACCTCTCATCAGCATGGTGGTGTGAATGGAGAAGTGCACGGACTTCTGGAAAAAGTGCGAACAATCAAAAAAGAGCCAGAATAAACTGCAGCCTCCTCAGTGAGTTTACAATCAGCGGTTTTGAATCTTTGTTTAAAAAAAAAAAAAGAGAAAAGAAAAATGAGTATGAACTTCACTACTGTATAAATTGAGCATGATTTTAAAAAAAAGCATGGTCTAATTGAAACGTTTTCATTTGATAAACTTTTTATTTTTCTGGTGATGTTATTTAAAATACATGTAGATAAAATTTGCTTTACAGTAGATTGTCACAAGGAAACTAGAAGGGTTGTAATTTGTACAAGATGTTTCTGTATGTATCAGATTAAGTTACAAGTACTCTTTGATCAGAGTCTTACTTGGATCTGCAAGCTTTTGGTATAACATAAAGTGTAAGCGTACAGCCTAGGTGGTGGTAATGCTGCGTTTCCTCCCTCCCTGTAAAATAATCCTTATTTTTTTGAAGCCTGAGCATAGAGACAGTGTACTTTTTTTTTTGAATGTTTTAATATGTTTTGTGACATTTTAAGAATAACTTTTAAGAAATGGAGCAGTCCGTCCAAGGTATTAGCTCGTCATATTGGAAAACCTGCGTCAGTGTTAATAATCGAAGTGCACTGAAATGTATTTTTTAGTGCTTCCAAAATTTGTATTGTTATTTTTAAATCTTGTTTGTGGTCCTGCCAGAATAGTGGTGTAAAATCTATTTTTCTTCCTTGCCCTGCTCTCAACAAATGCCTTCCTCAGAATTCTTAGCCATAGTTATGAGTTACTAGTTAGAATTAAGGATTTTTTCTAGGTTTTTATAAAAAAGGCAGATTTTCATAGGCCGTGCAAGTACTGCATGCGTCCTTTTGTCGGCACATTCCTGTCACTTCCCTGCCTGAAAGGGGAAAGCCAAAATGCCTCTTGGAGTAGTGTGATTGAGGAGGCTTAGTACATGTATTCAGTGAGGAAAATGCTGGAAAGCTTGTGAAGGGGATGAGCGGAATTGTCTGTTCAGCACCATCCTGCTTCCCTGTGGAAGAATACCAACTGCACTAAAGCAGCACATCAGACTTCCACTCAAAGATGGTATAGGATTTTAATGAAAAACGTGTTGGCCTCTTCCTACAACCAGGGAAAAGAATCTATAATCTGCCAATATTTATTACTCTCTGAACAGCTGATCCATGGTTTAATGCACTACCCTTTCACTGCAGAAAATCTGGCTTTAGAATAATTTTCCAGGTAGCACTGAGGATAAAACTGTGGTTTTGTCATGTTCTGTAATGGATAGTGGGATATATCTGAGAAATCCTTCCCTGCCCTTTTCCTCAATCCCCACCTGTGCTGTGATTTGTAACATCTGGCAATATCAGCCTGAGATGGGAGGAACTGAAATTGCAGTCAGAGCTGAGACACCTTAAAAGAATTGCTGGCTGGGGAAGAGTCGTGTGGCTCTGCTTTCCTGTTAGCACTGTCAGTGTTAACTCCATCTGCAGCCCTTATTTCTCTGGGGGGAGGAAGAGGACAAAATCCAGTTCCTCTAAATTATATGAATTATTGGCAAGCAGAAGTTTTGCTGAACTATTTACTCCCCTAAAAAAAAAGTTCTCTGTGGCATCTTGATTTCACTGATAATCCTCTCTGCCATCAGCAAGCAGCTAAGCAGCTGGCTTGCACAAATAATGAAAGCTACACTCTGGTTTAATTTTGTCTGTTTTCGCCATTGCGAGCCAATGACATGACAATACTGCTGTTTCTGTCCGTCTCGTGCCTGCATAGCAGACATGAGTGACAGGGCATTTTGCTCTTTTCCGTCTGATTTGGTTTCAGAGATCCTTTCCCCAGACTCCAGGCTTGCTGAGACAGAGCAAGCTATTGTCCCCTTCTTGTCCCTGTCCCCAGCCCAAGATCAGTTCCTCCTCTTTCCAGTGCAGTTCCTCCTAAAAGGGACTTCTCCTATCTGGTAGCTGGAAAATACACCACTATTCTGTTTTGCCTCCCTCCGAGGGATACCTTCTTTTAGGGAACACAAATATTTGGCAGTATCTGGTATAAAACATTCCCCCTGGTTTTTATGAGAAATAACAGAGCAATTTAAAGATATATTTTTATGTTATTTCGGTGAAGCATAATATATTAATGGGCTGTACAAAGAAGATTTATATTTTAAAACCTTCACACAAATCTAATATCATTTTAAATGTCATTGTCTGAAGTATAATATAAAAATAAAATTTTGTTTGTCTTTAATATTGCATTTATAAGTAGCCCAATGACAATTCAGATATCTCATAGAATAATCACTAATGAGATAAAGTATATTTTGGATTGACAGTGGAACTGAATTCTTTTTATATGAGTCAACCCAGCAGAAATATTAAAAAGATGGTATTTGTTCCATCCATTAAATGTCTTTTAAAGTCTTAATTGATTATTTTTCTTGAAACAATGTGTATATAGGTAGGAAATATATACAAAATAGAATAATAGATGGTCCCCAGACTAAATACAGGGCTATAATTTGCTTGAAGAGCTCCGCAGAAAAATGCAGCGTGAGAGGATGTGGAATTACCCAGCTGAAAAAACTTGTACAAAGTTAAGTTGAGATGAAGAGTGGGGAAGAGATTCTGACCCTACCAAAAAATAATACTGGAACCGAGCAATGCTCTGACCTTTGTATTTATTCTAGGGTAGTCTATTGTTATAATATATACTTCTGAACATTTAGTTTTGAAAGTTTTATAAAACAGTTAAGTTAAAATGTTAACAGTTTGACCAGTTAAGGATTTAGCTTTCTTTTTAGTTGATGTTAATGAAAGGGTATTGCCATTCTCACAGACGTCAGTAAAGTCTAATATACAAGAATTTAAGTTTGGGACATGGTGTTCATGGAAGAATCTTATCTCTTGTAGACATTGCATTCTCAAACAACAGGTAACAAGGCTGAGGCCCTTGAGAGAGGGCAGGACATGCCAAGGGAATGCTCAGTCAGCTGTTAAAAGGGCAGCTGTCTCCTACTATATGGAATTCTCCAGTATCACTGATGTTACCCCCTCCCTAGGGAAGAGAGGTCTTCTTTGAACCTACCCCATCCACATTTATAGCATTGACACCTTAGGACCAAAGGCTCTTGAATTATTTTTTGTCTTGTAGCATGAGTGAGTAAAAAGGAGTTGCTATTTTTTTCCTTGGGGACTTTTCCATCAGAAAAGAGGGGTGTGGGAGCTGGGTTTGTTGTCCCAGGAGGGACGGGTAGGGCTGGCCATGTTTTCCCAAGCAGCTCTAAGATCCCTGATTCCCACCAGTCCCTGTAGATGAATTGCAAACCAAGTCCATCTCTTGAGTAGCCCTCGGTACTCTCAGCAACTCCTGTTTCCTCTAGGCCTTTAGACCATAGATTTGAAGCAAAATGGGGTCTTGGCAGATCTCGGCAGCAGCAGCTGTACAGGCAGAGTGGTGCAGGATCAGTGGGTGCTGGTGTGTGATCCCACCATCAAAGGAGCAGGGAGGGAGGGGAGAGCACATCCCAGTTATATCCAGCAGAGACTGCTGGGGGAGAGCTGCCTCCAGCTCTCAGACCAGTGAGGAAGTGAGCTGGGGAATTGTCTCTATATCATGCTTAGAGTTGCAATTGCAGCCCCTTGGAACTTGAACCTAAGTTAACTTAGGCCCCGCTTAGCTGGGAAGGGCTGGGGCTGCAGCAGTTGCGTTGTGGAGAGCCCGGTGCCTTGCTTGAGGGGGTGTCAGCAGCGCCTGGTGGAGCGCCCAAACCCACTGGATTTGGGGATTGACTTGGAATTGCCATGCAGATATGCCTTTTCTTTCCAGAGGGAAGTGTCTGGGACTCAGATATCCAGGTTTCTAGTGTCTCCTCTGCCAAAGCTTGAGGGAAAGATGGTGGGTAATGCATGACCACAGAATCAAAGGTGGAGAGCTAGAGGGCTTCTCTACTGATACCACATAGCTGGGCAGCTCAGTTTGAGAAGTTTATATGAGATCAAAAGGGAATTCAGCCATAACTTTTACTTTTCGTAGCCATTTACTCTTAGTGATGTTTTTAAATTTTTAATTTACAAATGTTTTTAAAAGAAAGAAATGAGTGGTTTAAATTTGCCCTGTTAAATGTTGGTGAAAGTATTACAGCTCTCATTGACGTCAGTGACATGATATTACCAGTTTGTTCTCTGCCACATCTTACAGGGGAGTAAACTGGTAAGTATATATTATATATATATTTATATATAATGTAAATATGTTGACTTGTTACACCTATAATATGTTGAAATTGGTTTTTAAAAGGTGATGTAAATAGTGGTTTCCTTAATGAAAAATACATATTTTGTATTGTTCTAATGCAAAGGAAAAAAACCTTTTAATCTTTTTTGTTATGTATATTCCATGTATAAGTGTAAATATGATCACATAGGTTTAAAAACTTTTGCATGTATGTATACAGTTGCAAGTCTGGAAGAATGTATAGAAAAATTCTTTTATTTAAAGTCGTGATTAACTGCTGCATGAAAAGTGCATGGGGGACCCTGTGCATCTGTGCGTTGGCAAAAAAAAAGTCTTAACAAGTCAGGTCAGTTCAAAACACAACAGTATTCCACTTCTGGACATGACTTCTGCTGTGGTATTTTAGCTTTGTGAAAGAATGTGCTTCAATTCAAAAGGGTCTGGAAAAAAAATGCAAACCTACTTTTAAAACATGAAGTGCTCATACAACTATAATAAGTCATGTAAATTCAGGACTCCATTTGCGTAATTGAAATATTGTACCAGGACTATTCCATCCCTGTAAAACAAAGAAGTATTGATTTTCATTGCCATACATAAGAATTTGGGATTTTACCACAACCAGTTTTATTGTGATGTGTCTTCAGTAATTTAACTGGTCTCATTTTTTTATTAGAAATTAATTTCCTCATGTGATGTCACAAAACTGTACATACTGCAGTGTGAAGTTTTTTTAAATCTTTCAGTGTTTACTTCCTGCAGAAGATTTGAATAAATGAAAAAAATGCATTGTCTTGATGGTTTTTAAATCTGCTTTATTTCATGTGTACTTTGCATAATTGGAGTGTTAGTGGGTTCTTTGCATCAGTGCTGTTGATGCAAATTTCTGACAACAAAAGTACCTCGAAGGAACTTAGGCACACACAGCCTTCAGCAAGGCTACTGTCTGGAAACTGAGAGTTGTGGAGCTGGAAATTAAGCAGTCTAAATCAGGTTAGCAGCTTTACTTCACAGATCTCTGTATTATGTTTTATTTAAATACCCTTCTGCTTATTAACTTGAAATCAGTGACCATAAACTGGAAACCTCTAAGTGGGAATTCTCATGTGAAAATAATTTTGAATGTTAAAACATTGTCCAGGTCCCTTGTGCAGGGAAGAAAGATCTGTTTTCCCACTAAAATCTATTTTGGTTCATATCACAAAGAAGACTTCTCCGTTTATTCTGTTTGTGTTCTTAAGCAAACATGTAGAATAAGTGAACACAATCTGCCCATGAAGCCCACACAAAGGTTTAACAGTGCACTTCCATCCTATTTGGGAGTTAAGTCAGCTTATGACATTAGTGCAAATGATGGATTGCAGCATTAGTGCAAGTGCTGTTTCTCCAGAAAATTTTTGTTCTGAGGGTGTCCAGACAGTGTCTGGAGCTGTACAGTTGCAAGCAAGCACATAGCATAGGTCATGACTGTCTTGGGTAACACTAACTATTTTCATGAATCATCCTGTGCTTCCTGGTCTCAGAAATAAATTGTGTGCCTGAGGTTCTTTGGAAGCATTCTGGAAAGCAGAAAATATAATAGGTTATTTTAAAACAGTAATTCAGAGTCCATAGATCTCAGCTAGGGCTCAGTATGACTGAGCATTTTAATTGTTCAGTATCCAAAATGGAACAGAATGGGGATGCTGTCTCACTTTGGATACATCACCTTGCAGTATGGATGTGGTGCCACCAGTGATGCTCAGCTGTGCTTCAGAGGGAAAGGACCCTGACCCAGCTTCTGCACAGATTCTTCTCTCTGTAAGTAGGCTTGATGTGAGGGATCAATGGCTGAGCCAAAATGCAGCCACCTGAAAAAGCAATATTGCTAAGAAGCCAGTCTAATCTCCTAATGGCAGTGCAGCTTGGAAAGAATTTCTTGAAATACGTGGTTTCATCAGTGCTGTGTTTCTTTCGGTTTTGAGTCTGCCTACCAGGCAAAGCCAGCACACTACCTCTGTTTCTCCAGGGGTGATGCCCTAGGACAGTTCCATGGAGCACCTGAGTATCTCTGACTTTTCTGTTACTACTTGGTGGGGGTTTCAGGCTCTTGTAAATTTGCTGTATTTATTCAGCTGTGATGTAACACCAAGTAAAATTTGCATAGTGTCTACCAAAACAAGCAGGGCTGCAGAGCTGAGCGTGTGGTGAGCTAAACAGCCTGTGGGGTGACGAGGCTGTGGAATGGGTGTGATGTCCCAAGAACCATTCCCCTCTGAGAGGATGTTAACAGCATTTGCTTGGGAGTTCAGAATTAACTCACTCAAAACTGTTTCACGCTGCCAGTGAAATCTTTGCAGACGGGCCTGTGGTCACATGGAATCTTCTTGGTCCCCATCTTGTTCCTCACAGAATGAAAATTGCATGTGGTGTTGATGGGTTTTCTTCACGAAACAGCTGCTGGATGAAGGAATTTTTATTTCTGCTTCAGAGATTTCCAAATGGGGGCAGGGGATAGCAATTGTGTTCATGGGGCTTGGCACCCCAGTCTTCTCTGCTCCTGAGTGAAATGAGCTGTAGCATTGTGGGTGTCAAGGACAGGTGGACTCTGATAGATCATTTGCAGGGATGTGCGTTGTGGAAACCTTTATAAGAGTAGAGAAACTTACTGCAGTAGTACAGACATTTCTAAATAAGAAAAGTAAGGCAAATTACTCTTCACTGGCTGTAAACCTGCCAAGAAAAATGTGGGTTTGAAACTAAAGAGTACAATGACAGTGTTTTGCTGTATGGCACAGCTTGGCACATTAGGGCTGTGGAATACACCCATGGGAATGTCTGTAGGGACTTGATATGAGCCTAGAGCAGAGGCTGGGATATGCAGGCAATAATTGCTGATAATATTTTTGTTTCCTTTTGATTGTCAGAGTGACTCAAAGGGAGCATGGCACAAACTCGGGGCATAAAAATCCTCTCTGCTGGTAGCTATCAGTGCTGCAAATGAAGAAGCATATGCTGATCGAAGCTCACAGCAGCCCACTTTGATTTGGCTTTCTAAGGAATCCTTGCTCTTAATGAATAAAGAGATTTGTCACTATTTCCAGATTACTTTTCTGGTTAAATTACTCAGAACTCGAATTCAGAACTTAGCTGAATGCAAAACAAACATAATTGACTTGTGAATATGCCAGTTGGATAAACCTGATGCCTGCTTCCACAATTAAAGTCAGTGTGTGCCTTCAGTGCATCGTGGTGTGTTGGGGAGAGATGGAGACATAACTGTCCTCATCCACAGTACAGATGATCTGGATTCTCTTCATCCAGTCTACTTTGGGAAAGTGGTGAAAATTTCTCACTAAACAGGAGGTAAAGTGGGCTACTCTAAGTTAGTGGGAGCTCTCTGGCCCAGTCTTTACTGAAGCTGCTGCTGACTTTGAGAGTCATACCCCTTTGCATGCTCAAATTCCTTTGAAAATTTCAGTAGGGAGCTCAGAGGTTACTTCTGCAGGTGAGTCGTGGGTAGCTGCTGAGACAGATGTATCCAGTCTGTTGTTGCCTCTCTACATTTGCCTATTTGCACCTCTGTAACTTCAGCAAAATGTTACAGTTTTTCAAGTTCTGCCTGACTAGATTACATGCCAAATCTCAGCACTCAGGTACTGAGAGAGAATAAGTGATGAAATTCAAGGATGATTAGGAGTTGGATGCCCTGGTGCTCAGTCTCTTGTATGCTGTGACTTGGGAAATGCTTTCTGTGGAAGAGGGAAGTTCCTCCAGTAGCTGATATAATTGCACATTTCTTTTTTTCCCTGAATTCACATTTTACTCTGAAAGGATCCTTTGGTTTGGTGTTGGGTTTTTTTCAAGAAGCCTCATTGACTCTCACATGCCTCACAGATGGCTCAGTGATTCACCTTTGGACAGCCAAGGGAGCCTGTGTCCCTTCAAGTGATGCATGCTGTCCCCACACGAGTGTATCTGTGTGCCTGTCCTCTGTGTGTGCAGCAGTGGACCAGTGACTTGGGGGTCTTAGCTTTTGTGCCACAGTTATTTAAAGTGGAGAAGGAAGAAAGAGAGTGAAAGGGAATCTTAAGGTGGCAAGCTACAAGATGTTATTCCCAAGTGCCTTTTGCTTTCTAATCCCACTTTATTTTCTGCTATTTAACATGGTCATAGTGAAAAAATCCTCACTAGCATTTGCAGCAAGAATTAGATAAATCCAGGAAACAAAAATCTTGTTCAGCTATTCATGTCATAGGTATTAGACTTACAGAATGGCTTGGCTTATGAAGGCGTTTAAAGATAATTTCATTCTAACCCCCCTGCCATAGGCATGAACACCTTCCACTTGACCAGGTTGTTCAGACCACCATCCAGCATGGCCTTGAGCACTTTCAAGGATGGGGCAGCCACAACTTCCCTGGGCAACCTGTTCCAATACCTTAGCACCCTGACAAAAAAATTTCTTCCAAATTTCAGATCAAAATCTACATTCCTTCAGCTTAAAGCCATTCCCTCTGTCCTGTCACCCTTGTAAAAAGTCCCTCTCCAGCTCTCTTTAAGCCCCTTTAGGCACTGGAAGGTGCTCTAAGGTCTTCCCATAGCNAAATCCTCACTAGCATTTGCAGCAAGAATTAGATAAATCCAGGAAACAAAAATCTTGTTCAGCTATTCATGTCATAGGTATTAGACTTACAGAATGGCTTGGCTTATGAAGGCGTTTAAAGATAATTTCATTCTAACCCCCCTGCCATAGGCATGAACACCTTCCACTTGACCAGGTTGTTCAGACCACCATCCAGCATGGCCTTGAGCACTTTCAAGGATGGGGCAGCCACAACTTCCCTGGGCAACCTGTTCCAATACCTTAGCACCCTGACAAAAAAAATTCTTCCAAATTTCAGATCAAAATCTACATTCCTTCAGCTTAAAGCCATTCCCTCTGTCCTGTCACCCTTGTAAAAAGTCCCTCTCCAGCTCTCTTTAAGCCCCTTTAGGCACTGGAAGGTGCTCTAAGGTCTTCCCATAGCCTTCTCTGGACTGAACAACCCCAGCTTCCTCACAGCAGAGCTGCTCCATCCCTCTGATCACCTTGGTGCCTCCTCTGGCCTGGCTCCAGCAGGTCCCTGTCCTTCCTGTGCTGGGACCCCAGAGCTGGGTGCAGCCCTGCAGGTGGGGTCTCAGCAGAGCGGGGCAGAGGGGCAGAATCCCCTCCCTGCCCTGCTGCCCACGGGATTTGGGAACAGCCCAGGACACGTTTGGCTGATGGTACAGAGTTCAGTACCACCACTTAAATCATGGAGTATTACTGAAGCAGGTTTGCTTACTTCCTAGTCCAAAATCTAAAGAAGCTTTACATTTCATTGTGAACAGGAACTGGTTGGTCAGCATGTAAATATGTTTAAAAATCAGAAAAGAACGGTGTAGCTAATCCTTCCCTACAGTGATGTCTGTCTCTTGTGTAAGGAACTGTTAACTCTCATGCCATTTTTCCCCTTCCTCTTACCTATTGGGCCCTTTCATCTCATCTTTAAACTACACAGGAGCCCAGTCATCACCCATGAAGGGCAGAGGAGACAAAAGAAGTATATATTTTTAGACAACTCCTTTGAAATAAGTGTTTGCCTAAGGTACTGTGTTATGCATTGGCTGTATTGAATTCTGTGTCTTGGTCTCTCCTCTGAAAGTATTCACCCAAGGCATTGCATAGTGCCTGCACTCTGAGAAGAGAGGTGATGGCATCTAACAGCAACTACCCCCAGCACCCCCTTTATTTTAGAGTGCTGCTTACTGTGGCAGAAAGAAGCAAAGTGTATGACACAAAGCCTTTTCCCATCCCAAAAATTTTTGCTTTTGAAAAGGGCACAGAAGGAAAAATGCAGGTTCAAGGTCAGAAAAGGAAAATGAGAGGGGATTTTTTTAAGTGTCCTCAGCATGGTCTAGCTGGCAGCCTGTGGCCTGCTCCCATTCTGTCCCACCAGCTGTTTCCCAGAGGGAAGGCACTATGGTGGTGCAGGCAGTGGTTGTTTCCCAGGGGGCCAAATTTTGCCATTTGCATGAGATCTGACTCGGAGAGCTGGTGGCAGCTGTTCCCAACATGGACAAAACTCTGGCAGATCCTGATAGAAAAAGAAAAGACACTGAAATCCCCTGCTGAAAATGTTCACGGCCCAAAGAATCATCCTATATTTTTGCATGGCGTAGCTTTGCAGTTATTAATTTAGAAGTGGAAGGAATAATTGTCTAGAAACTGATGGCAGCTATCATACTGAATACATCTCACTCTTTAAAACTTAAAATGTCTGGGGATAAAGCTAGTTGCATAAGAAACAGACCAGCTTTTTATGTATTCAGTATTTTCAACAGATTTTTTCATTGTCTTCCAACATCTGCCTAGCACTTGAACTTAGTTCTCTTTAGTCAGAAAGGTACTATTCCAGTTTTCTTGCCACCTTTATCTCTTTTTTACCATTTTTGTTGTGCTTCAACTAGAACAATGTGGCTTGCTATCACCAGAGCTGGGTGCAGCCCTGCAGGTGGGGTCTCAGCAGAGCGGGGCAGAGGGGCAGAATCCCCTCCCTGCCCTGCTGCCCACGGGATTTGGGAACAGCCCAGGACACGTTTGGCTGATGGTACAGAGTTCAGTACCACCACTTAAATCATGGAGTTTGATTTCACATTATGCCTGTAACACTGTACAGTGCTGCTGCAGAATGTCTCCTGACAGTCCCAGGAAGCTCCTGCATGGAACAGAAGTCTCCTCTGACCCAGGCTAACTGCTGTGCCTCGCTCCTAGGGTGCCTGGAGCAGTAAATGGTAATGTTGCTCATATGCCATTCTGAGCACTGGATAAATTTCTGCCTAGTTCAGTTTTTCCATCTCCCAGTTCGGATCAAGGAGATACGGAGATTTTTGGCAGTACATTATGGGCTGCAGAAGTAGCAGCTGGTTTCCAGTTATCTTCTGTGTTCCTGTTAGCCTACATTGACGGTGCAGCTGTGCCAGTGTCACCCTTTGAGCCTGTGCCCAGCTGGCCTAAAGCAAACACGGTTCCACAGGAGCCGAGACGGTGCTGTCCCTTTTGATGTGGAACGTGGCTGCCTGTGGCATGGAATGCTATGCCTTGCAGGGAAGTAGAGATTTCAGCACAGGAGATCAAGTTCTTGACAACTGTGGAAACACCTGTAGAGCCAGGCACAGCTTCTTGTTTTTTGCAGTTTCACTCCGGATGCTCAGAATTCATTCTCCTCCTCTGCTCAATCCAAGTATTATTCTGGAGTGGGAACCAGGAGGGGAAGGGTCAGATGGATAAGAACAGCATTTGTGGGGCAAAATTCAGTACCTGGGGTGAGGACCAAATCTGGTGAAGCACAGAAACCTCTGTTCAGAAATGCATTAAGGCCAGGACACAGCTGCAGCACTATATTGGCCAAAGGAGTGCTTGGAGAGTATTGCAAAAGAGTGCTTGCAGATACTCTTTTTATCTGATATTTAAATTCCTAAGACTTGACAGGGATTAAAAGAGTTACTATAAAAGGGGCAATGTAGTAAAGCCCTGCTGGCCCCAGGGGCTACTTCTGCTCAGTGGGGTTGGGGGATACACAGTGGCCAGCTGGGCAGATGGTCCATCCCTAATCTGGAGGGAAGGATGGCTGGGTTGGGCTTGCTGAGAATCCAGCATGAGAGGGAGATGCAGAAAAGGACCTCAGGAGGAGTGTTGTGGTACCAGGATGCCTCGCTTCAGCTTCTGAGCAAACAAAGTCAGGTTATAAAGCCAAAATGGTAAGATTCCTGTGAAAGTAGGAATTCTGTTTGCCGTATTTTCTTTTTCCACAGCAGAAGTTTCAGCTGCTATTTCATCTCTGCTTACTTGGGCTCTGCAGCAATTGCTGCAGTTTTCCTGCCATGAGCAAGGGTGGCTCTTTCCACAGCATCTGTGTGAAACAGATCTATATTGCTTTCAGGGGTTGTCTGTAACCTGGTGTATTTCCTACCACGGTTCTCACAGAGAGGAGAATAGGGATAGTCCACAAATTATTACTGAGGAACTCCAGGTCTGCATTGCAGTTAACTCTGGAGTTTGATGAAATTTCAGGTGGGGCTTATGGTCATAATATATGTCAGGATAAATAGGTGAAAAAAGAGTTCTTGTTTTAGAGAAACTTCGATGCTAGTGGAGTATCGGCTGCACATATATGTGACATAGACAAGAGAGTATAATTTGCAGTATTCCAAGTTTGGGTGTGTTAAAATGCATAGAATGTGGGTTTTGAAATAGTCTTTGAATTTAGAGTATCTGAATTTGAGGATTCCTATCAGATAGCAACATCCCTGGCAATGGTGGGACTGCTTTGGTGTGGTCAGAAACATCCTGGCAAGTGACAGATCACAGAGTAGACAGTGAACTCCACAATTCTGATGCAGCTTCCTGTCTGCATTGGTTATTTAAATCACACTTTCTAACCCTATCCCTGCTTGGTTTATGTCACCTGAGACCTTTGAGTAAAACTAGGTTAAAATGTACTTGCAAGAGAAACATTTTGGAAATGTAACTCACTTGCAGTGCATTACATGAGCAAATTTAAAAGCCAACGTGAGTGAAGAAAATGAAACAAAGGTTTCTGAAGCCAGTGAGTAACCAAAGCAAAAACAGGACACTGGCTGTAATTTGCACCTGAAACCTGTGAAAGCTGACCCCAGGCTTGCAATTGTAGAGCAGGTCTAACCCCTAATAGGCTTGGACAAGTAAATAAGACCTTGCAGCAGTGAAAGTGCCTCATTGTGACTCAGTGCTTGTGGGAGCCAGTGTTTTTCTCAGCCAGGCTCCACCTCACTGTGTTCTCCTCAACACAAAGCTCTTTCACTTAGGCTTAGTTCCAGTATTCAAGATTTCTGTATACTTTTAGCATGTCGTTTGTTTGTCATCTGCCATATATTTCTTACAGCAACAGCAGGGCAAGTTAAACATGGGGTCTGGTGTTTAAAATAGCTTTTCTTGGAGAACACAAACAGTGTTTTTATACTCTCTGGTTAGGCTTTTTTGGGGGAGGGAAGGTCAACTTTTTTATAAAAAATAAGTGTAGAACACAATAAATAAAAGAATAAAAAAGTGGAAAATCTTAGAAGCTGACACTCTACAGTTAAATCAAACTTTAAATTTATGTGCAAAGTAAGGAATTTTGGTGCAGTGGGTTGCTTCAGCATTTCTTTCTGTGGAGAGAAATGTCAATGAGCATGAATGTGTATGTAAACACACACAGAAGATGGGTACAATGACTCATGCAGACAAAAGAAAAATTAAGAAAGCTGACAATGCAAGAGTTGGTATTTAAAGCAGGAGGGGTGTGTAGTGAGCATTCTTGTAGAGTAGCCATTATTTATTAAGTAGAGGCAGAGTGAGTCAAGCTATACAAAAATACAATGAGACATGCTTCAAGGAATTTGCAGCCTATTACAAACTCAGAAAAAACCACTGCGGGCACACAAAGTACATTAAGTGCTGATACAAGTTAGCAGTAGTGAAGGAATCTGGCTGAGGTCATTGTTGAAAAGCATTGTGAAAGGAAGGAGTCTGGAGGAGGAGGAGAGGGGAAAGTCATCTGAGGTGAAATTCTTTGGAAGACTTAAGTGGACCTGACATCAAGTGGTTTGCGTGGGGTGAACTTTATCCTTGATGCTGGAGAGAGATGACTTCCCACTTGGAGATGCAGTTGGGGGAAGGAGGAGAAAAGTGAGGCAGGTTGGACTGGAAGGAAAGGTTTTATGGTGGGAATTGAAGGTGCTTTTGAAGATCGAGCTGAGGGAAAGAGGAAATAATTTGAATGTATGGAGCTACAAAATGACAACTGAGCTTGATTTGGAGCTAGTCAAGGAACACTGCTTACAGATGGTACTGAGATGGTTATTGGGATCTCACTCAGTCCAGAGCATTCAATCCCGTAGGAAAAATAGCAAAATTGTAAATAAAACAAGAGTAGAGGACGGAAAAGCTTTATTTAATGAATTCCTTGCCTAGGCATTGGCTATCCTTACTTCAGGAGTGGGATGTTTCTTAATTTAAAACAAGAATGATTATCTATGGCCTGTGTCATGTAGGTGATCAGAAAAAAGAAGGGGACCTATTGCTGTGGGGTTGTCCAGTGATAGCTTAAAAACATCATAAATCTATGAACCCAATACTTATACTTACGAAGGAAGAAAAGGGAAGATCAAAGGTGGGATAAAAAAGAAGTTGCTTATTAAATTGCTGAGAGAAGAAAAAAAAAGTGGATCTGAAAAATGAGTAGTTAGTGAGGTAAAAGCAGGAAAAGCTATGTGGAGGGAGCTGACTCTGAGTGCCCAGGTGCCTCCCTTTGTTTATACTTAGTTGGTTTTAACTAACAGAGAAGTATATCCTTGTGTGGGGGTGGTCCCCACACAGAACCCAAGGCTAGGCTTTGCTTAGTTAAAGGTTAGTGCTGACAATACCATCTTATCACAGCAAGCTGAAAAAGAATGCAATGGGACTTCCTAGTAGTGAATTTTAGGGAATCTTCCTAGTTTCTGGTTGCAAGGGACAAGAAAATAACAAATTGTGGCTAGTGTAGCATGGCTCTTGGGCAGGTTTCAAACCAGCCATGGTTTTAAGCTGGTTTTTTAAGAGTCTGATGAAGTAGACGACCTTACCCACTCTATAAATTGTAAAAGAACCTCCTTGCACCTTCTCTTTTTCCATATAATTACTGAGCGCTCAGCGGGGCTGCGCACTCACAGAGGAGCCAAGTTACAGGTAGCAGATGATCCCGGCTGCTCTCTAAGCAAACTAGGGAGAGAAGGGGCAGACAGTCTTCCTTCCAAGATCATAAATTTCAGGGAGGAATTCTTTATCCTTTTCAAAAATTATGCAAGAACATCTTCTGACCCTGGACCTGTTAAGCTGTGAATGCCCAGCTTAACTTTTGCATTGTGAAAACAGAGCAGCCCTGTTGCTTTTGGATGTGATCTCTGGCTCTCCTGTGGCGTAACTTAATGAGTGTGGTAACACCTCACCTCTGCAGCCTGACCTTGCTTACCTTTTGTCTGGGGGACATTGAGGCTTGGACTGAAGAACAGTGCATTTGGTTACAAATATAGGTAAACTGTGTGCTGTTTCCCAGATATCTGACTATGCATTTGAGAACAGGGAGCGAGAGTTTGCCATTATCTTCAGTTTCTGCATTCCCCAACTCCCCAATTCAGAGCAAGGCTTCCAGAATTTATAGCCTCCTACATTTATTTCATAACAGTGCCGATGCTTCTAAGTCAGTGAACTCAACCATCGTGACAACATACTTGCTTTTTCCAGCTGTCTCTTTCCAGGGATGCTCAGAGACCCTGTGGCCCTACTTGAAAAAATATCTGTGGTTGAGAAAGAGTCTCTAAAGATTATTTGTGTACCATGAGAAAATACTCGATGAAATAAATATTTTTGAAATATTTACTTGTATACCAGATGACCTTTCACCTGTGCATGTCAGTTAGTGTGAATATACCTTCTGTGTGTCTCCTCAGCAAAATCTGGTTTAGAACATTCCACACAGATCTGGAAAGAGAAACCTGCAGTTTGGGGAAAAAGATGTATCTGTGCACTGCTGCCCCTGCCAGTTTTCAGGAGTTTATTACTCTTAGGGGAAAGCTTAATAGCCTGTTAATTGAGAAGACAGAAGATCTTTTACACTTGGCTGCACACTATTATTAGGAGCATAGTAATAAAGGGAACAAACCTTAGCCCACATATTCAAGTAAAAATTTGCAAAATAAGTTTAACAAGATAATGATGAATTATCCACGCTACAATGTGTAGCAGAGCACAAAAGGGCTAATAGCAATAAAAGCATTGGATTCTGCTCATTTTTATTTTTGCCATCAACAAGGTACTTGTTTATGGTGCTTCTCACTTAATCCACAGGTTGTAGAATTGCAACTCCATAATGTCATGTCAAGGTGGAGTCCAGCCTAGTTTGCAGAAAATTACTATTTTTTTCCAAAATCTCACCACTTTTTAAACTTTGGATCGAGACAACTAGATCAGAGTGAACGCTGAGTTCCTGGGAGGTACAGAACAGTTTGTTCTGAGGTTTTGCTTGCTTTGTATGCAGGCGAAACTGCTGCTTTTCAGAGGGTGGTCTGATGGTGCTGTGATTCACACGTAGTAGCAGTGGTACCATGACAACTCCAAACTCAGCCGTGCCTGTGAATTTCATCTCCAGTGCCAGCCCCATCTTTTATAATTCCCATGGTGGCTTTCTTAGTGGTTTGGTTTTTTTGGTTTTTTTTTTTAAATGGTACAGTGTCACTCTGAACTGTTCCTAAGATTTTAATGCAAGTTGTTATTGTCCCAGCTGAAACAAAGAAAAGAACACAACATTAAATTTGTGAACACTTCTGGGGCTTACGTTTTTATATCAAAGTAAATTATGGCTCTGTAAACAAGAAATTATTTCATAAACTCTGTTGTGATTGATCCTTATCTACTAAAAGGAATCCGGCATGCGGCCATGCTGCCGGTATGGAGTCCATGAAATTTTGATCTCAGGCATTCTTATGATTAGCTCCTGGTTCTTGCATGTGGCTTTGCCAGGGCAGGGCCTGAGCCTGTGCCTCTGTTCCAGGGAGGTCTCTTGGAAAAACAACTTTGGATCCGCATATCTAAATCCGGTGTGCTCCCAATCAATGTGCATCATTTACCACTTGAGAGAAGATCTTTTTTAAAGCCAAGTTAGGAGCACCTGCACTGGGGAATGTAGAGAGCATGCAAGCTCTGCAAAGGAAGAGTAATGTATCTTTTCATGCTTTGTTTTAATCAGGCCATCATCTCTTTTTGTAGACGAACAATTAGTAACAGGACAGAAGACAATGATGCAGTGGAAAGCACAGCACCATGGTCTGTCTCTAGAGCCTGTAGCTGTCCAGTCCCATGCCTCATGTGGCCCTTTTGGGAAACCAGGTGTCTGCAGGAGCAGTGGGTAAGCATTCATAACATGGATATTTTCAAAACTTTATGGTTTGCTGAAGAAGCTTCTGTTTATGCTCCTATTAAAAAAAAACAAGAAGACTTCTGTGCAGCAAGGGTTTGCACCTGGCATGGTGTAACAGCTACACTGTAGGGAGCAAGGATTTTACCAGAAGAGGCATTTTAAGTAAACTCATTTACTCCTACTGCAAGCACACAGGTGTAGCTTGAAGCAGAGGGGCAGGCTCTGCTGCTGTACCATACTTGTGTTGACTGTCAGGTTATGGGCCAGGATGAGTCCTTGCTGGTGCTAAATTTCCAGTATTTTCTTCTGCAAAGTTGTTTGTTTAAAAATACATATAACCAGGGGTGTTAGTACGTGTGTCAGGGCTCTGGCACCACGACAAGCTGTCACTGTCCCTTCTCTCCCTCATGGCAGAGCTGGTGCTGCTCCTGAGCCACCTCTGCTCCCTGTGGAGATGGTGGGACAGGACTGTCCACGAGGCCCTGCCATGCCCTGCTGTAGTGGCCCTGTAACATGATGGAAGTAGGAAAAATAAGGTCTGTTGTGCCCTCAGATGAGGCGATTCTCCTTGTTCAGAAGGAGCACAGGGTAGGGGCCCAGGCAGGGCATTTGATGGTGGCATCTGAGAGCCGTATATATTCCAAACATCTGGAAAATATATGGAGTTTGCATGCAAGATGTGCACTATCCACTGACATACCTTTGTAAATCCAAAAATGGAGGGGGGTGGGGGGAACAACACCGAGCTGAAGAAGAGGACCTTTCCAACCGTTTCAAATGCATTTTCAAAAAGCAGATCTACTGTATCTCCTGATGAGTCCTGACTAGCCTGAAGTCTCCTCATACAAATCGTGTCAGCTCTGCCAAGAGCTGAGATTATTTTGGGCCTGCCTGGATCATGCCAAAGCTGTTTGCACCCTCTTATCCTGGCACCAAGTGTACCAATGTGCTGCTCTGGCTGGGTCATGCCACTGCCCTGACCCGGTCAGGTATGATGCAAACGCTAAAACCAAACAGATGCTGGGTGTGGGCACTTCCTCGGGTGCTGGGAGAACAGAAGAATTGTGCAACATCACAGGAGAGGGCTCTGGGAGCCAGGACTCTCAGGGGCACTTGGGCATTGCTCAGAAAGGAGGAGATGGGGCGTGAGGAGAGTGCTTCTGCTGATGGCAGCTCTCCTCCACCAATGACTCAATCAAATCTGGCAGCCAGCTGGATCACCACCAACACAGTGTCTTGAGGTGTTGCTAGGACAAAGTAAAAATACTGTGACTGGTGTGGCACCTACACTGTGCCACATCTACGAGCTACTCAGAGTCAAGGTAGTCTAAGGAAATGTGAACCTGCTGGAGCTGTCATGGAGAAATTTGGAGTAAGACACCAGCACAATACAGGGGACAGTGCATAAGCTGATGCTGGCTTCCAGCTAAGGGTTCCACAGCCCTTTCAGCAAGGTATGCCATGTGTGGAGAAATGGCAGCACAACCCGTCATCAGTGTCACCCTCTGAGGGGGAATCTCAGCCACTCCACAAAGCAAGCACACGTGACAGAGACTGAAATGCGCCCAGCGAAGGGAGTGGAAGTTTCTGAACTTCTGACACTGCTGTTCTTTTTTCATGTTGGTGAAACTTAAGTCTGCACAACTGCTTCTGCAGAGAAGCCTGAAAATTCCTCACAAGGAAAACTTGTGATAACAGTTGGCGTGTGCCGCAGAGAGAGATGCCGACAGACGGCTCCCAGGAAGTGGATGGGAGCACCACGCAGGAATAGCAACATCTGCCCACCAGGAACCAGGATCTGGGGCCATGTTTTCCAACAAATGACATGAACTGACACAGTTTGGGCAGCTGCCTCTGTGAATGGGGAGCCTTCAAAGATGTTCATCTCTTTCCTGCAATTTGACAGCCCAATCATGTGTGACTCCTGGTGGCTGATCTTTCCTCAAACACTTGGTTTCCATCACTGCAAATGGACTTGGTGCTCTGATAGCCTGCCAGCTGTTCAGTTTTAAGGCAACAAACATGTTGCAAGTATTATTTTTTTACATGTGCTCGTTTCAATATGTTCAGATGTGAAAGTACTTAACTGCATAATGCTCCAGATGTCTGAGGGCCTCTTGGGGATGAGAGCACGCACTGGTGATATTGTGGCCTGGAACAGTGTTTTTTGTGTGCATTAGGAATGCCTACAATTAGCAATGAAAATTTAGGGCAGGAAACCACCTACCAGAGAAGAGATCAACTACAGACAGAGCCATGCACAATAATTCTGAACACTGAGCAATATTTGACATCCAGATAAAATGAAGATAAGTCTGAAACTCAGCCACTCAAAAACCAAGTTAAAGTAGGTCAGTGAGTTTAGACCCAGCACTGCAGTTTGAACAACTCACAGAAAGTATCTGCATATTTTTCAAAACATAGGCACTGCCTAAAGCCATTGCTTTGCAGCAGATCCAGAAGTCGACTGAACATCCAAAAGCCTAATCCAAGACCTTCCAATGCTGCAAAAACATTGAAAATGAGACTAAATCATCATCCTTTTTTAAGAAGTGTTCAGTCAGGGGAAAAAATTTAAAAGGGTTAAGCTTTAGCTGACACATGCCCTACTTCTCATGTGAGCTTACTAGGAACAGCAGCAGGAATACACCTCTGTGAGAGCAAGCCAAGCATGAAGCTTGGTTTTGGCCTTGGAGTCATAGTGCTATGGCCCATCCTGGGGCTTGTGTGGGGCCACAATACTTCTCCCAGCTCAGTCCTACCCACCAGCTGCTTCCTTCAAGGGCAGAGCCTGCCCACAGCCAGGGCTATCACAAACCTGCCCTTTGACAAGGCTGATTCACTGTTTGAATCAGTGTTCAGCTTCCCCTGGGCAGCGTAGCTTAGCTCCAGGGTGACAATGGCTCTCTCAGCAGCGCACCCAAAAATGCAGCAGGCCGGGACAATGCCATCAGAAACAACTGCACTGGTCACCTTTAGGAAAGTGTGCAGCAGGATTCCTGCTTCCTCACCTGGGTCCAATGCTAGTAATAAAAATAGTTAATGTTACTTTGTTACTGGGGAAGAGCAGTAGCATTGGCTAGTTATTGGGGCTGGCACGTGACTTCTCACTTTTTGTGTTGATATTTCCTCTCTCCTGAAAACACAGAAGCTTCTGGTTCTGGCATGCCATTTCTCTGCAGGTTTTCAACACATAATATGAGAGTTAACTTAAAAAACTAA
>VXAX01001390.1:588680-666451 GCA_013399835.1 Leptocoma aspasia | reverse complement strand
AAAAAAACAACCCCAAAACCATCAAAACAAACCCAAAACAAAACAAAAAAGAGGGGGATGTATTTTAAAAATTCTGTCAGCAGCAAGACCATAGCAGCAACATAAAATAGCTGGGTGTAAAGTTGGGGAAATTGCATTCTCTCTTTTTTTTTTCTTAAAAAATGACATTTTTAGTGTTTACAGGTTACTCTTGCCCTGATTAGCCATATATCTTAGTGAACTCATTGAACATATGCAGTAAGATCTCATTTATCAAGATTACAGGTGAAAGCTTAGAAAATGGAGAATTTTAATAAAGTCAGCAGCAAAAGGCCAGAAGTGTCTTTGTGCTCCCCAGGCAGTGGGATAGTGAGCCATACTGTACAGGTGAGAGGGGCAAATACCTCTTCCCTGTTTGCTGTGCAGTGTGAACACACTCGAATCTGCTCCTAAACCCGCAGCTTCAGGTTTTTCTATTTCAGCAGAATATGTAGTTTAGCTGTGGCCGATATTTTCTCATGCTGTGTCATGGTTTTTGTGGGCTTTCAAGGCTATTCAGCATGAGAGAAAGCAAATTATGAAGCTTTTCCTAGAAGGCTGTTCCTTTTTCCCAGGGTTACCTCTGTCAAGTAGCAGATTCATTTGAAGAGGCAGTGGAGCCATAGTGGCTAATTTGCACAATCAGGAGTGAACACTTTGATTGTTTCCTGTTCTTCTGATGAATCATAAAATTATTTAGGTTGGAAAGGACTTCAAGGATCACCCAGTTCCAAGCCCCTGCCAAGGGGACACCTCTCACTGGACCAGGTTGCTCACAGCCCCATCCAGCCTGGCCTTGGACACTGCCAGGGATGGGGCAGCCACAGCTTCTCTGGGCAACCTGTGCCAGGGCCTCACCGCCCTCACAGGGAAGAATTTCTTTGTAATATCAAATGTAATTCCATCCTCCTTCAGTTTGAAGCCATTGTCCCCTGTCCTGCCACCACAGGTTTTGTAAAAAGCCCCTCTCCATCTCTCCTGTGGGCTCCCTTCAGGCACCGGGAGGTGCTTTAAGGTCTCCCCAAAACCTTGTCTTTATCAGGCTGAACAATCTGGACTCTCTCAGCCTTTCCTCACAGGAGAGAGGCTCCAGAGGCTGAGAGGGCTGTGACTGCAGCCCAGCTGAAGAGAAGGTTCAGGGGGATGTTGTCAATGTGTTTAAATGTCTGGAACAAGGTATGAAGGCAGCAGCATCAGGTTCTTTTCAGTGGTGCCCAGTACCAGGCCACGAGGCAGTGTGCACAGACTGAAGCACGGGAGGTTCCCCTTCAGCAGGGCAGAAGCTTCTTTAGTGTGAGTGTGACATAGCAATGGCACAGGTTGCCCATGGAAGTTCTGGAATCCCCGTTCTTGGAGATATTAAAAATTCTTCTGGGCACAGTGCTGGGGAGTCTACTCTAGATAGACTTACTGTTTACAGCCCTTTTATTGTTAAATTTTGGAAGTTTGGGGTTGTTTTCCCATGACAGGTCCCATACAATAAAATAAAATAAGAGAAATACAGCTTTTTCTCTTTTTTTTTTTTTTTTGCATTTCTAGAATGGACATTTCTGATTTAAATTTTTCTCACTTATTAAATGAAAAGCATTATAGTTGTTCTATCAGCCTATGAAATTTCAGAAATGAAGCTCATTCAGCTGCAGGTCTGTTACATCAGCAGAGACAATGGCAGTATAATAGTATCCCCTCTCAGGCTGTAACATGATTCCTGAGCCTGATCTGTAGCTCACTGAACATAAATGGAGAATGCCTACTGAGTTTACTCAGACCTGAATGGGAATCTGAATTAAATTCAATGCACAGAGAAAAATAACATTTCTTGGGTTTTTTTGTTTTGTTTTGTTTTGTTTTAATCTGCAGAACTTGAAATTCTTCTAACAGCTTTGCCCACTGAGTAAAAGTCACTTTTCATTCACCAGCTTTTAGGTGCATAGCCTTAAAAAGAATATGATTTATTTTATCACCACTGGTTAAATTACTTAGTTTACGATGCTTCTGAATGTGGATGTATAGAGTCTTGTTGTTAACTTTCTCACAGTATTTAACAAAAATTTAGCATGTATTCCATGTGTCAGAGACACCTAGACATTGATTTTTTTTTACCTGAGTGACTTCTGAATAATTTGTAAGTGATAAACACTGAAGCTATAATCTGTAAAATACCATGGCATAAAACCACCAAGGTCCTCATTACAAAGAAGTTCAGCCTAATATTTTTGATACACATCTAAGTTCTATAATGATTTCAGTCTACGTTTGAAAATGCCTAGAAGACTTTATCAGCACCTTATCTGTTTCAGTGCATCCTATGTTTTGCTTAAATATGTCTGCCTCGGTTGATACTCTGCCTAAAGGCCAGTAGAGGAGTTTCTCATTTGGAACAAGTTCTAAAATTTAAATCAGGAAAAGACCTCTTTCTGCATTTTCTGTCAACTTCAGAAAAAGTCTATAGAAGAAATTATATAACCTAGATTCACAGTTACAAAAGGATTAATAGTAATATTTTGTATTCAAGGGGACAAGGGAGATTGGTGTTATATAATATTTCAAAGCTGCTGAACAAAGCAGCTTGATAATGAAGGTAATATGAAGTGAAATATCCAAGATTTAAAGAAACTGATGGAATGGTGCTGTTAAAGTCACCAGGAAGGCTGCATCTCTGGAGATATCCTTAGAAAGGAACTAGGCCATCAAACTGAAGCTCTCAGCTTCATCTTTAATAGATAAGCCGCTCGTTTTGCAAAAATCAGCGTAGCACAGTTAAATTGGGGCTCTGGTCATTATAGTGGCTGAAGTTCCCGCTGTTAGGGATCTCTTCCATGCTTTCTCCTATTTATGCTTGTGCTGCCCTGCTCTCCTGCCCTTCTACCTTTATCTTTCCACCTTCCAAAACAACACCTGAGCTGACTGGTTAGACATGGCACCCGAGAAAGCCCAGTAAGGGGCATTATGGTCATGTTCAATATATAGAACAATAACAGCTAAGGTGTATGGAGGAGCTATCAAGAGCAGCTTTAGTTTTTGCAAAGGTTTTTTTAAACTGTTTTTTCAAGCAGTTTTTGATAATAGATTTACATGTAGCTTATGGGATCTGGGTTTTTAAGCCTAGTGTGGTCAGGAAGCACTGATGAAGTTTTGGGACCCACCTACAGTACTAAAAACTCTGCAGGTTCTTAAAAAACTGGGACTGAGTGTCATAACACTTACTGAGCCCAGAAGAACATAAAGCTGAGAATGTAGAAGAATTACAAGGGAAAATCAGTGCAAAAGTAAAATACTGAAAACCAAAGATAGAAAATATGTGGAAAAAATCCCCAGAGAAGGAACAGGCATACTGCTTCTCTTGCTGCCTTTTCCAATAAAAAAGAGTAATAACCATTTTTTACTTGATTTCCACCTGACAAGATGACAAAAGAGCACTTGGAATGACTGTGACAAGAGCCTCTGTGCCCCAAACCCTTACTAATTCATGTATTGATTTTTTTAGGAAAAAAATATCTAGCCTTTCATATGTCTGGTAAATGTAAATCAGTAACTTGAATTAGCAGCTGCTTACTCCCATATGCATACAGAGATGTGATAGCCTTAACTAGAGGGATTTGCAGCCTTATTACTTTTTATCTCTTTTGGAAAAGTTTAAATTGGGTGTTGAAACTGCAGTGAACCTTATTAAATACCTTCCCTATCCTCATTGGTTGCCTTAAGTGCAAAGTAGTTCTTTTGTGTTGCTGCAAGAGAGATGAAAGATTTAGAAGCTCAAACATGTCCAAAAGGCAGCAGGCACATGCAGATCTGGAGAGGGTGCTTTCTCATTTGTAACAATGCCAATGCTTTATTGTGATGCCTTGGAAGCATCTCGAGGTATTGATTCTGAAAAAGGTTGGCACAGGTTCAGCCCCAGTGAAAGCAACAGAGTCAGCTTATCCAGCTTGCTTTTGAGGACTTCAGCCATCTATCAAGTAAGCAGGTTTTGCATATCTGGATGAATAATTCCTGTACAGCAAACAGTACAGCAATGCTTAGCTTAATCCCATAGCTGCTAATCTAATATATATTTCACTGTTAACACTTTTTTTTTCCCCTTCAAAATGGATGTTCAGTGACTTCTTGCTTTGGGACTCAGGTTTCAACTTGAAACAACTGATTTTTATTGCCAGAGAGGCTGTCAGCCCTTTCATTATCAGTCACATGCCCCCTCCCACTGCGCCTGTGGATCTTTTCCCTTCTCTGGCTCATGCTGCGTAACCTCCTTTCCCTCCTACGTCACAGGCACTGCAATCCTTTTCCTTTTCTGTTCCATGCCCTGCAATAATCTCCTGCTAACGCACCAGCTCTCACTAAGAGAATAAGCCCTGCCACCCCCAAGCTCAAGCAGCTTCCTCAATAATACCACATGATGGGAGATTACACGCTTAAAATATAGTTCAGTCTTAGCATTTTCTTGCTTGTTGTAATTCAAGCCCTTCCTTGTGAGTTGTGACATGTCCCAAATCCCTGCCTCAGGCCTACAACCCCGTGGCCTGTTTCATAGGATGATGTGACTCCATACTGCACTTCCCACAAGTCTCCAGGTTTCTGGGAAGAGCATGCTTCCTAATGTGCCCTCAGCTGCCATGGCTGGCACATCACCACGTCCCTCAGCTAAGATACAGCCTTCAAAACTAGGCTGTGCCTTGGTGCAGTGCTTAGAGCCCCCCAAAACTGCAAAACAACAAACTAAACAAGCTGCATTTTGCAGTCCTCCAGTGCTAAAATGCAGCCGGATGTTCACCTTCTTGTTTACCTCTGAAAAGTTGTGCGTGTGCATCTATGTGTTCATGTTTATCTAGCTGGGAAACTCACAGCCTTTTCAGTAAATATGGGAAGTATAAATCTTTGCACAATTTTTCTGGAAATACAGGAAGCAGGTTGATATATGTGAATATCTTAGTATACAGTGAGAATGGGGTCCCTGAATAGCTGTGTCACATAAGTTCACGTGCAAGTACTGGGGTAGATAGGTGCTGTATTATAAATTCTTTTAGTACTGAAACAACTTTAGAAATCGGATAAAATGCTTCTTTTCATCTCTTACCATTTTTAAACTGTTACTTTTCCTTGGACTCTGAAGCCTGGCAAGCAGATACTTTAGGTTGCAGAATTGTGTAGTAAGACTTTGATTCATCATGCAGTCAGAGATCCATAAAGCACTATTTTCTTTTTCAGCAAATAATCTCATATGGTTTTTTGTTTGGGGTTTGTTTGTTTGCTGGGGTTTTTGGTTTGTTTTGATTTGTTGGTTGGTTTGGGTTTTTTAATTGAAATGTACTTATATAATAAAAGCAAAGTTATGCAGGATGCCTGAATCCACTATGTGCTCTCCTACACAACTTTGAGAGGAATATTTTGCTCTGTAATATGCTAGCTGTAAAATGAAAGTATTAGTTCTTGCCTTCTTTAGTAAGTCTATTTGAGGCAAGATAAATGTGAAGGGATAATTATACATTATTATTATGATAACACTGTTCTTTTTAATGTATGCTTTCATGCAAGACTTCCTAAAAATCTTATTGTTGTTTCACTGAATCATTCATTAGCCTTTTCCCTGTTAAAATATGGGGTTTTTTTTTTATTTTTTAACAAGACAGTATGATTTTACTGACATAACTGTCTTTCTGGTGGGGACTTTTCACCACTGCTGAACTGAGGGGGAGAGAAGAGATTTCTTTCTGAGCATGTTTTTCTTGGTAGGCTCAGGTTGATACAGTCTGGAATAACAGAGAAGAGTCTTAGGGCAGAATTGATTTTCTTTTTATTTGGCTATCTAAAAATTTGTTGTCCAGTCAAAGTTAATTGTGCAGCTAAATATTTTGTAGTGAGTATTGAAGTCAGCTGTCAGTCTTCCTCATAGTCTGGTTATGCTTTTTGAGTCTTTTATAGAAATACTTTCAGTGATCCAGCATAATATGTGTCTTTCACATATGAAAAGATTGAGTTTTCTTTCTGTTGCAGGGTTGTGATTTTTTTATTATTTTTTAACCTGGTTGTACAAGTTTCTCTATTTAAAAAGCATAAGTGGTTTTAGAGGTAGTAGAAATAATTCATCTCAAGTAGTAATGTAAGGGAGGGCTAGAGCATAGAATTCTTTCTCATTGTGATTTTATTTTGTTGGAACCAAGCGTATGGCTGGCCAAGAGAAAATTATCCCTGCCTCATTTCATAGCTACCAACAACTGAAAATTCAGTGGCATTTATTCACAGACCTGGAAAGAATACTAGATAGTTTTGTTTGGATGGATTTTCTGAGATGTAAAAGCTTTTAGCTGGATTTTGCTCTAAGTTTGAGCTGTGGTGATTTAATTATAAGGGCACCAGATAGCAAAAGGTCAAAAAGTGGGGTGTCTTCTCTTTGTTGGTGTCTCTAGACTAGAACATGGGACAATTCAGGACCAGGGTTGAGTTGTGATGTCATAAGGCAGAAGCTGGACTGTGATCTCTATGCAGTGCTGGGTTTTATTACCCTGAGTGGGACTATATGTGAAATACCATGGCTTGTTTAAGCCTGGCTGACTCCTTTGAAGCATTAGTAAAACACTGACCGTGCTTCTTTCAGGGTGCCACATGAGCTTGCACTTGAATTTTATGGACTGTTAGGTGCAGAAGCTTGATCATCCACTCTGACAGCTGTGTGGAAACTCCACAGGTCCAGCATAATTTCTTCTTCATTTTAGATGGCAAAATATGTGGTACAGGAAAGGGCTGCATGGTTGAATGAATCATAACCATAAGAAGTCTCTAACTGAGATCTATTTTTCCTGACTCCTACTCCATGGCCAAATGTCTTCCCTTACTCCACTGTCATGCTGTCATAATGTGTCATGTAGGCTTTGTTATTGAGACAATGCTATTATGAAAGAAATCCAATCAGAAAATGGAAATCCTCCCCTTTAATCCTGTTAGAAATTCATATGAAAGGTAGCGAGAGGCACTGTAACACCTATACCATATGTTTTTTAAAATACATTTTATTCCTGGATTTATTGAGAAATGCTATTAAGTAGATTTGAGATGAACAAGAGAAAAGGTAAGAAATCATCAATATCATTTTAGACCAGTCAGTTCTTAAGACCTTGATGTGCTGAAAGACATCTGTAATGTTACTTGAAGTCTCAGCTTTTAAACTAGATTTTTAAGATTTTAGATTTAAAATGAGCCTGAGTCTGTGCTTAGCCAGGGGCTGCAAGCACCACCATGCATGTTTAAGATGCTGCTGCCCACTTCACCCAAGCTGAATCAGAGAGCAGAGCTACCTCAGAAGGGGTCTGAATTCTCCTAAATTGCCTGTGTATAAAGCTAGCTGGATTGGCTTAAACTGCTGTTAAAAGCAGCTAAGGCATTAGATAATTGTGCTTATGTTACTGTGATGCAAGTCATGGGAGACAGTTTAATGTTTATGAGACAGCTGAAATACATTTTAAGCAAATCAATAAAAGCAATAACAATAGTCATTAAACTTCTCACCAAGTATGCAGAGTGTACCAAAGACTTCAAAAATTCTCAGAATTACTTTTGTGCTGTGGTGCTGAAATATTCAATCGGGATTGGCAGGAACAGTAAACTACTGCTGAATTGCAATGGAATTTCTACAAACATGTATATGGCATCTAGATTAATATCAAATGAGTCCTTCATTATTGATGCTACCATGATGAACACCAAAGTTATTAATAAAGTTTGGCCCAACTCTGAGACAGTGCCAGCAAAAAAGACGACAGTTCAGTACAAAAAGATGATTTTCAATATGAAAAAAATCTGTGTCAGATTAAAATTCATGTTAGAAAGAATAGAAGGGTATGACTAAAACTGAAAAGCCCAGACTGTTCTCTTAAAGATGCTGCAGCCTGCTCCTTTCTGGTGAGGGTGACATACATGTTTGTGCTGTTCAAGGGGCAGTCTGCATGGACAGAGGTGGGAGCTGTACTCTGTATTCAGCAGGACCAAATTTGGATCCACCCAGGGACCACTGGCTGCATCGTTATGTACAAGGAATGCATTTCTAAATTCTGCCAAATATGGTTTCCTTATAACTCAACAGAAAAAAAAAAAAAACAACAACAGCCCAGACCTTGAATCAATAACTGTGCAGATGGCACATGTGGGTAGTACATGAGAAAGTTTTTCTTACAAGTTTCTTTGTGTATCACCCCCCCACCCTAGACTTCCTTTTACCTCAGTAGCCTTCTCACCTTTGCCTCTAATTTGCTGCAGTTTATTTAAAGGATTAAATTTAATTGGAATAAGAGATTATCTGAGGATTTGTTTTAAATTATAACCTAGGAAAGTTTGTTTGTGTGAAAATGAAGTGTGTTTTGAAAATACCATCACGTATTTAAATTACTGAAAAATGTAATTAGAATTTGGTGGAGTCCTGTGGCAGATAATTGATCAATTGATCAACGATGACAATGAACTGGTGGAGCTACCACAAACCAGACATATCCACTGGGCATCACATGGTGCTGTAAGAGGAAAGACAATGTTTGGATATTTGTTATTCGCAAGCAGAGAAGTGCAAGGATACAAGTGAGTTTGATCCAGTACACTGAGGGGATTGTTACAGGTGAAGCGATATGGAACAGGTCACAGAATCTGAGTCACTTTTCCTGCCCTGCGTCTGAAAACATGTCCTCTGCAGTGGCACCCAGTGTGGGGGGGAGGGGAGGCTCGGGAGGCTGGCTCAGAGTCAAGGGCTTGGCTCAGCATGTGCTATCTCATCCCGGTTCACAGAGTGAACATCCTGCCACTGCTGATCGGCAGGTCACAGTGACCCCAGCCTCCAGTTACTGCCACGCTGCTCGGCAACCACGTGGGCTTGATGTATGTGATCTGCTGCTACAAGGAAAGATTGTATGAGTTGAGCCCTGTTATGTCCTGGCTGGACACTGACCCAATCATCCACTTTTTCCCTGCCATCCTCCGCATGGTTATTTGGGCTCCGCACAGCGATCAGAGTGTGGATCTGTGATTAATAAACTCACAGCTACCCTGTTGTGGCCCCACATTTTACATGGCACTGTGGAACTGCACAACTTTTTCTGGGAATCTCTTTACCTACACCCAACGTTCTCAGAATACAGTATTCCTGACGATTTTTCCCATTTTTCTAATCACCAGTGAAAACTTAGCAGCCTCTGTCGTGATGAGTGTTGGGAGCTAAGCCTCTCCCCAAAGGGAGCTGCCAGGCTGGGAAAGCATAAGGGACAACTGGATGAACTGCAGTAAAATAAACACCATGGTCCAATTATAGTACTATTCTAGGAATATGTACTTGACCATTTTTAACTATGTTACTGGAAGATGAAGGTGAATATCCAGAGACAGCAGAACTTAACATGCAATGTTAAGTTACTTTATTTAATGCATGTAAATCTTTTCTGTCCATGGTGAAATCTGTGAT
Source organism: Leptocoma aspasia (assembly GCA_013399835.1). Lineage (NCBI taxonomy): Eukaryota > Metazoa > Chordata > Aves > Passeriformes > Nectariniidae > Leptocoma > Leptocoma aspasia. Next base: position 656,997 of record VXAX01001390.1, on the reverse strand, counting down.
GTCATTTAAAGCATTCGTTGTTCTGAATTATTTGACAAAGCATAACTTCAGTGTTTCTCATTTATATTAAGCTTTCAATGAGATTTTTCAGTACTTTTTATGAAGTTCTATTGGTTAAATATGAAAGGTAAATTATGCTATATTGAATTATCCTCTGATCAGACAGTTGTTGCAGGCAAGACACTCCCCCATGCTTGTAATTTTTTTTTGTCTGTATGACTACTTTTCAGGCTATTTAAACACAATTTCATACATATCTGTACAGTTCACACTGCATAGAAATTGAATTGGAATAAATTTTAAAACATTCCAAAATAGTTGCACGTTTAACCCCTGTCCAACAAATCTCCTAAACTTCACTCTGTATAATAGGAAATACAATCTAGGGCATAGAGGAGAAGCAAGATATGAGACAGATCATTATGAGCTCCCATAAACAGCTCATGAGATAACTCCTGTGACCCATTGCTGCAGTTCAGCCAGATGGACAATGTTAGTGCAGTGGAGCTATTTCTGAACCAGCAAACAACTTTTCAGCAAAATCCAAGTTTTCTCTACTTATGATTTTGGTTTTTTTCAAGAAGTTCCCTTTATTTTGAGAAACTGGAAACATGGCTTGCATCTGCATTTTTATCAAAGGTGATGTCTTTCCATGGAAGGAAATTGGTTTCATGGTCATGGTGACAGGGCCTTCCTTACATAGAGTACCGGAAACTGAGTTAACTGAGTTTTCAAAGTTCCAAAGCTGCTCTATAAAATCCTTCTTCATTTCAAACTGCTGTTGAACTCAAATGGTCTAATTGTCTCAGCAAATTTGCAGCTGAAAATGGTCTGCTGATGGTGTAAAGACCTAAAACCCTTGGCTTTCCCACTTGAGCCAGTTCTGACTCCCTGGGTGAAATCTACCAACAAAATTAAATCTCTAAGGAAAAAGAATAATTTATGTTATTTGCACCAGAGATTCTACTGTAAAATATTAATGTAATAAAATTTCTTCTCTAAGTTACAGGATTGTAACAATGAGAGATTTTCTTTAGACTATAGTCTTTGAAAATCAGCAATGAAGTTTAATAAAATTGAAGGGTGAAGCCTTTTAAAAGCAAGTTTCAGTCCAGAAAGGAGATTTCAAAGAGCTTGCTTTGTGTTGGGATGGCTGAATAACAGGGTACTAAGCCCAGGACAGTAAACCCTGCTGTGAGGGAAGATGTATCAGGTCAGGGTTGGGGTTATGCCACTGTGGTTTGCACCCCTCCTAATTCACCTGAATCATGGACAGAGCAAACTCACCTTTTTCTAAAAACTGGTATGTGAACATAGAGTGAGATGCAGCTGCAACAATATGCTTTTGTTTAAGTAAAAGTAGTAGCAGTAGAAATGTTCCCAGAGAAATACTGGAGTAGAAGGTATGACTGCAAACAATAGCAGATGGGATGATAACACAGCCACTTTGAGTTCCTATATTGTTCAGTGGTCTACAAAGAAATAATTTGACTTTTAAAAAATCAGATGTCGGTGGAGTTTTTTCCAAGTCACCACATTCACTGACCTTTGCACTGAGTGTTCTCTGTGAGCCTCTGAGATGGGGCACATGCAGCATGTGCAGTCCTGTGTCATTTTGGTCATCATTCTCTGCTTGACATTTCTTACGTTCCTAAGTCAGTATGCCCCAGATTAATGAGGCATTTGTTCTCAATCAAGAAGCTATTTAAGAATACACTTTTAATTATAATGAGTTGTATATGATTAATTATTTCTACATGGCTTACTCATATTTTTGGATAGTTCAAAGCAGATTTTTTTTCCACTGGGCACTGCCCAAATCTTACCAGAATTCATATTAGCTATCACCCTTTATTTATCGAAGTGAATTGTCTTCATGAGGTGCTGTGAACTTTGAGAAATTTGCCTGGAGCTCTTTGCTATAATGACCTTCAATGTTCTTTGTAAAAGGAAAGAGAGGGCTAACACAAAACAAACAGGTTTCAAAAGAAGTGTGTTTAAGTTAATTTGTGGGGGGTTTTGAAAGACCCCATTGTTTTAGGACTACTCATCCCACAGTTGTTTCTGATGAGAGTGTGTAGCCATTCTTATATTGTTCTGTCCTTGTCTTTCCCTTGTTCTGCGCTCATTCTTCTCTTTTAGGTCAGATGTGTCTTTAGAAGAAACTGTGTTTCAATGGCCAGCACATTCCAAGCTGGACCAAGTTGTTCCCTCCATGTGTGCTCCCTGCATGAGGGATGAGAGTCGTGCCATGTGTTTTCATTTGCAAAGCTTGCTCCAGACTTTTTTCACACACTGAAGAATTTCCGTTTGTTGCTGTTCTTGAAAGGACAAAAGACTTAGTACTTTAGGGGCCTGGTCTTGAGGGATTACTTGAAAACTGTGAGTTTTATGACCTTTCATTTCTCTTGGTGTCATAGGACATAATTTTGGCATGTAACTGTGAGCCTAATGGTGGTCAGCACACCAGATTCTGTATTCGTAAGGGGGGAAAAGATTTTCTCTCCTCTGAATTAGTAGATCATTGAATTAAAACGAGTCCAACCATTCACGTAAGATTTGTTGTTTGTGGCTACAAGGGTTGCAAATGAATCACCTGCAGAAGGATTTGGGTGCAGAAGGGGAGGCTCTTTCCCTTTTCACATCACCTTTGTCTGCAGCTGTCAGAGAGATAATCTGATCATCTCCTTACAAGACACATTAGCCTTTTGTTAAGTGGGTCCATCCCAGTAAAATAATAGACATGAAAATGCTACAATAAAAGAATCATAAGAGCCCAAAGTGCTTGTTAGAGCTGTCTGTAGATGGTTTTACTCTTCACTGACTGAGTTTTTTCACAAGTTTTGTGTGAAATGTACTGTGGGCAGCTGGCATCCAGCTATTTTTCTTGGCTCTTTCCATTTTAGATGAGCAGGAGCTGCATTATGAGGCAAGATCCATTTGTTCAAAAGGACCCATTAGGTCTAAACTTAGGGGCTATAGCATCAGATTATGTGCTATCTGTGGGTGGCTTTCTTGTAGCATATGGTGATTGAATCTATGTTCTCTCCTTCTCTTCTCATACTGAATATGTCACGAGGAGCAGCAAATCCAGAAGAGCTTTGTCTGTTGGAAAGACGTTCAAATTACTTTGATTTTTCCTGGTATCTATCATGGCAGAATGTTCCTGCAGGGCAAGGGACAGAGCTTTGTCAGTTGGCCTTACAGTAAAAGGGCACAAGTGGTGCAGAATGACTTAGCAGAGAATGAAAAGAAGGAAAAGCAAATGAAACAAACCATAGTAGAGTCATGACAAAGTGTAGGGATGATGAAAACATCCAGTACCTGCCCCTTGCCCCACCCCCTAGTACAGTGTGTCATTCAGGGCTCTTCTCACCAGTGCCAGTGACTTATTTTTGAGAAATTTCAAAAGTTAGCACCTTTCCCTGTTCCTCAGTGGAGAGGTCACCACCTTAGATGCAAAGGCAACATCTGAATGTGTGGTTGCATATAAGCCACCACAAATTGTGGCTGATTTGTTTTAATTTAAACTTCTGCATAGTACATTAATGCACAGAGCAGGAAAATGAGACAGCAGGAGGGTGGAAACACTTGGCTGTATTGCCAGCCAGGAGGGCAGGTAGGAAGTGTAATCCTCTAATCTTCCCAGTGCAACTTGATGGTGCTCTCAGGTCAGAGCTCTTGTTCTAGAAAGCAAATCTCCTGCCCTGGTTGTCAGAGGGTGAATTTTGCATTCAGAAGTGCTTTTGTATAGATGCATGCCTGTGGAGGGAGTGACATGATGGCAGGAATGAGCGAAGAAATACTCTGAAGTACTGGTTTTGGATTCTGTGGCTACAAATGCACTATCAAAAAAACCCCAACAACACAGTTTCAAGAGTACAGTCAGTATGTGTTAGCAGTTTTGCATGGGAAGTTTCTTTTGCTGCAAAGAAAAACAATGTTTTAGCCTGAAGGTTAAGGTACAGCAAAAGCCTGTTTAAGTTAGTCCATAGAAACATGGATTAGCTACAGTTAAAACAAAAGGGCATATGTGGAGACTGATAGAGAAGCAAAAGTGAACTAGAATAGCTCATGTCTCACTGAGTCTGAAAGTGTACCCTCCATTTAAAGTGATAATTTATGGATGTCTGATTGCCAGGTTTTCAATTTGGTCCTGGAATCACTTGAACTCAGATTATATTTGTGAAACAGTCATGCTTTGCACAAATATTGTCAGTGTCAGCTGTATTGAACAGTCTGTGCTTTTTTTTTTTTGTATTAAGCATAATTATAATTAGTTGAGTAAAATGGCAATTATGTCCAAAAGGGACCTCTTCCAATAAAAAATTATGCAATGCTACCTATTGCAAGTCTCGTAAGTGGCTCCATAATCAGATTCAGTCATCCTTTCCTCTATCTCGATGGCCTGTAACCTACAGAAACTGTTGTTAATTTGCAAGCTTGTGGTCTGAGTGGAGCTTGCTGAGAGGGTCATGCAGAGTTAATGCCAAGCACCCTCTTCAGAGAACCTGGTGAAAACACAGCAGGGCTGGCCCAACTTGCCTAAGGTCAGCATCTTTAGCTGAACTTTGGAACCGTTGGACCTAGTAAAGTAGTTCTGCCAGAATAGCAAATATTTCCTGCTGAACTGAACTTGAAAGAGCTCAAGAGTTGGTCACGTAAAGGAGAGAGAAAATGTTTCTCAGAATAATCCAGAAAAGCTTATCTTTGCTCTGGTCTTCATCTGACAGTGTAAACAAAGGACCAAAATGATAGAGAAGAGATGCTTGTATTAATGCTTGATGAATGATAGGTTAAATGGAATGCAAAGTCTGTAAAAGGAATGGAAAATTGAAAGAGTAATTTAAAAACCTGCAGGTTCTCTGCATAGTGCATTTTATAGACACAGTGGTGAATATTGGTATCTGAGAAAGGTCTGGAAATGCAAAGTGTGGGTTACATCTCAGTTAAAGAAATTTTAGAGTGGACCTAAATTTAAAACCTAATTTTTCAAAACTGAGTAGTCCTCCCAAGCATGGGTCAGGTGGAGTAGAATGGTCTTGAGTTCTGTTCTGAGAGTGAGATAGGCAGACCTAAAGCTTTGCAAAGTGAGAGCTTGTATTTATTTTGCTGAGGTTTGTATCAAAGAACAGAGTCACAGGTATTGGTCAGAGCAACATTTTCAGGTACACAGTGAGGGCTTTTTCTTGTGGGTACAACAAGCCTGAAATGCTGAGATTCAACTTCTTCATTACTGAAGCAGGACTGGGAAATGAGCTGTTCTGGGAATATTTGAACTTTAATAAGCTGATCTTTAATAAAAAGGCCACTCACACCATTGCAATCCAAAACTCACATTAGAAGAGATTCCCTAAGGAAAGCCCAAATTAGAATTTGCTGTTTTCCAAGATTTTCAAATTCATGCATAGCAATCTATTATCTTCCAAGCCAAGTGCATTTCCTATTTCAGTTGCATAAATACTAATCCTGGCCATTAGACACGAGACAAATACTAAAAACAAAAGTAACCTTTTTGTTGGCTTTTCCTCTTTTTGGAAACCTTCGACCTACACCAATTAATATCAGATGCTTTGCACCTATTGAATACCCCCCAGGGAATTCCCACAGCTCAAATCTCAACTGTGTTATATCAAACCAGATATATTTTAGATTAGCTGTTTTTTAGATTTTCCACCAGCATAGTTTCCAAAGGATCCGCAGGGGGATCTTTGACTTTAGAGAGTGAAGATAGTGAGAACACCTATACTTGACACATTCACCATTGTCAGAACTGTGAACCTGAGCTTGTGTGAAATAAACTGTGCAAAAAGTCCTGCTGGAGAAACATCTGCTGCAAATGTTTCAGCAGGGAAAAGATACTGCCTGGCTGAAAAACATAGAACAAATTCACAAATGCAGCATGTTGCTGTTTAACAGATATACGTGGCCTTAGGGACCCATGTGGCTCCATTACTCGTCCAAAGTTCAAAATAAAGAGAAAAATAAGTTTTGACAGTCACTTCTGAGGGAAGTGATAACAGATCAAAGGACTTGCTTTTATTGCGATATTTTCATCATTATGGAAAAGAATCACTTTGGACTTTAGCTGCTGTTTGAAATCTTTACCTTTTAATAAGTGAACTCTGTAAATGTAGCTCAGAGAACAAAGGTTCCTCTTTTACAGTTAAACTTTTAACCCTTGAGGTTGAATTGGTGGAGACCAGAGGGAAAATCCACTGTGTTTTCACTGAACTTTTTACCCTTTGAAAAAAGCTGAACAAGTTTAAAGTTCATACACTGAGCAAGAGGTCTCTACTGGGGATTTCTGGTATTATTAACTTCCTGACCTCAGATAATTAAAAGGGAAGAGTGGAGGCAGTGCAGACTTTGACTCAACTTTGAACTTTTAACCTCTTGAGGAACGTTTTTAGTGTTCAAGTAGTACACACAGTAAACTCTCTTATTAACTTTCTTTAACCCATGGACACAAAAACTGTCAGCAAGCCAAAATTATCCTTTGTCCTTTATGTCATATTTCTATTTGTGCAGCAGTTAAAACTCTAGGGGGATATTGTTTGGATACAAAAAGTGACAGAGACAACTCTTTTCCAGGAACTGGCAAGTACAGTAGACAAGCAAAGGGAGAAGCAGCCATGAATCTGTTGGGCACTGCAGCAGGGTTTGTAATTCAGACTGTGCTGGGTTTTACCTTTAGGATATACACACAAGTGTTTTAGTGTTGCCCCTCAGCAAAATTTTCCCTTACACTCTGTAAGGGTTTTCATCTCTTTCTCCAACTTTTTTTTTTGAGGATTTGCTTCCTCAAGCATTAAAAATAGTGATACTCAGCAGCCCAGGAGATTATGGATTTATTGACTAGGAAATAATCAAATAAATAGCATTGTGAATTCTGTATTTAAGAACATAAATTTTACTTCCTCGTGGCTACAATATAAATAAAAGAAAAAAAATCTTTGCTTCTTCTCTTAGCAAGATGGAAATTATCTGTGATCAGTTTTTTGTCAGGGATACTATTTACTATGAACTAGTCTTGGGAAAAATGGGGGAAGTTGTAAAATTTTCACTTAAAATTCCTAGCATTAGTGTTATTGGGGTGTAAAATAGAACTATCGTGAATCCATGTAGTAAGAGGTAAAAGAACTTAGCTGAAAGAAACTACAAAGAATATTGGATGAAAATATTTCCTGAAAGAGAAAGCTGTAAGCCTCTGGGACAAAATGTCAATATCCTCGCAATTTTTAACCATAAGAAAGGAAGAACACAAGTGAGTTTATGTCTTACGGTTCCCTAAACGTTTATTGCATATTATGGTGTGTCCAATCATAACCATTTTTTGTCATCTCCACTAGGAACTCAACAGTGTAAATTGTAGCATTCATTTCAGTTTTCTTTAGCTGCAAAAACACAATCAGAAAAATAATGCAAAATGTCTTTTGGAAGCAGATGTGCCAGAGCATGAAATTGCTTTATTAAGATTATTAGATTAGCAGAAAAATCTTGAGGCTGGCTAGATGTTGTGGCAAGTATGGATGCATGCACCTTGAAAGTGTTGAATTTGGAAGATTTTTTAAACCTCTTGTTTAAAGTCAGCCAAACTTTGGAAAAAAACCCACACAAATCAAATTGTTGTTTAGGGGATCATCCTGTATGTCCCAGAGAAAAAGATCACTTGAAAATTTTGACAAAAATATGCTTCTACTTGGAAAGGCACTAATTAGCCTGGTTTTCTATTCTCTTGCATTGCTTTTCTACTGTTTAAAAATATTGTCTACATTACCAGGTAGCGTGACACAGTTCAAATAGGTCTGTGAAGTGAAACTGTGACTGGGCTAGAACCTGATGTTTGCGCTGTATTAGTCAAAAATCATAGTGAGGGGAAGAATACTTGAGTTACTACATATAAGAAAATTAATTTCTTTTTCTCAAGCGTAGATTTAAACGTAAATTTTCTCATGTCCTGGATGGGGACATGGCCACCTTTTCAGGGCACAGTGGAAGGGAGATAAGGATCTGCTTATTAAAATCCAGCTTTCTTCTGTTCCACTTGCAGAGTGGAGTGAATCCTTTCCTTGTGCCTTGGCCTCAGAGGAGAGCATGGAAACCATGGCAAAGTCTCATGCTTGGCTGGGCTGGGCCATCCCCTGCTGCACCAGCAGCATCGAGCAATCCACAGGCTCTGCAAGATTTCCCTGCTCCCTTTGCAACTTTAGCTCAGAAGGTTTTCCAAATTTTCAGCTGCAAGGTAGGAGGCTTCAAAGTCTGGTCACCGGGCCAAAGTGGTAATTTTTTCATGTGGATTGCAAAAATCACTCTTAGAACAAGGGCTCAAGTCCTCTAGACAAGCTTAAATCCACGCTGAAATGTATGAGGTTAGTAAGAGCATGTCTCCTAGCAGGTTACCCAGATTTTATTTGTTTTTCGGCAAAGACACAACAGTGTGCTTTTCCCTGAACCAGGTCACTGAATTGTTTTAGTGCAGAGTTTTTCCCAAAAGCATTCAGCTTGCAGTGTGTGGTTGGCACAGAAAATTTCAGCTGGAGCTAGACAGAAGAAGTTTGGCAAAGTTACAGGCAATTGATAGCAGGGTGTTTATCAGAACAAACATTGGGAAACCTTGCTAGCAGCCCCTCCTGCAATCTCACAGTTCCTACACGGAGACAGAACATGTAAAATCAGCGTGAGTGTGTTTGCACATGAGTGTGGGGATGGATGGAAAGTGTCCATGTGCACATGAGCTTGTGTGTACTGCACATAGAGAGCTCTATATGATACAGGAAGATATCATTGCGAAAAAAATGACATTGTTTTTTTTTTCCTCAATGGAGTATACAGGTATTATGGAAAGAGATAAAATATAAGCCAAACAATTTTTACCATCTTTATTTAAGTGGAGAGCAGAAGTTAAATGGTTTCAGTGTGAAACCATGTCAGGATAAAGTTTTCAAAGTAGAAGTGTTGTTGTCAGTCCTGCACTCAACCAGTAAAGGTCAGTACCTTTATCCCATGCTGAATGTAGCTTTTCTTTTCACTGCTTTCTGCATGAGTGTGTGATGGACAGAGTTTATAAAAACTGGAAAGCAAAATTCTCACCTGGCCCTGCACGTTGAAACAAGAATGAAAGAGAAATCCTGGCAAATGTCACATCCCACACACTCTGCCCTTGAGTCCTTCAAAGCCAAATGTCCAAGGTTCAAATGTATTGCGTGGAAGGAAGGAAGAGGAATTAAAAAACCTACTCCAGCTTGCAAAGGGATTCTTACAGCCTAATTCTGGTCAAGGTGAGGGACAGAAAGAAGATATAACTGAATTATTAAACCCTGGTTAGGCATTTGGGGGGGGATAGCACCCTACTTACTGAGCCCAGTGGGAAGGCCACCCCTAGCCCTAGGCATGTTAGTCAGGGTGAGAGTAACAGCAGTGACAACTGGCAGGGGCCACTTCTGTCCTTTCCTGGCACAGTTCTGCCCTGTCTGCAGCTGCCCTTGGCTGAGCCAAGCACGGCTCAGAGGGGCTGACTGCTGAGCTGAGGGCCAAACACCAAGTCTGTAGTTGAACTTGATCCTATTAAAACTTTCTCCTGCAAGATTCTTTCACTGACGGCCCGTGGTACCCGTTTTACCCCTCACACCAAATGATCATGTGGCCTTGGGAAGACCCTGATTTACAGTGCCCAGCAGGAGGAGTCTTTTCAGTTTCAAGAAGGACTGCAAGGAGAAAGCTTTGGCAATATAAAGGAGCCATATAGAAAACCAAGGAAGTGATTCCTTGGCACCCAGAAATCAGGCTCTTCTGAAGGTGTGGGTTTCATCTCATTGTGTTTCTCAAAGGCAAGCTTAGAAAATCTCACCTTGGCTCATTTTTATTCCTTAGCTGTTGCTTTCTTAGATTATGTGTAAGTCCAATAACATGCAAAGATTTGTCTGTAGTGTCTACTACTTATGCCAGGTTAGCTGATGGATGTGTGTGTCTGTTTTTATTAGTTTATGACTCTGCAGAGAAGACATCTGAATGTCCACAGGGATGAAGAAGACATGATCCCTGATGAAAACTGCTTGCAATCAAATTTGGGAATTGATCATGAAGGATGACAGGACACACTGGTGAATAGATGTAGGCTGAGCAGGAGTTTTATTAAAAAAACAGACTACATGCTTATTAAAGCCTTCTTTCTTTATGGTGGGTTGGAAAAAGGTTTCAAAGGTTTCAAAGGTTTGGTTTGGGCTTGTTTCCATGAAAGTAGGCCTGTGGGGTTGATCCATTGCTACAGGTGTTAAAAATGATGTGCCTAAAGTTTGTGAAGTAGACAAGCAGATACTGGTGTACAAATCAAAGGAAACTTTAAATTTAAGATTGAAGGTCATCCTACAAAGCTGAACTTCTCATAAGCCAACACCAAGGTAAAAAGGTTCTCTCCTGTTTCTCCTTCTCTTCTGTGCCATGGTTGTATCCCCAACAGTTTAACAGAAGAGCATTCCAATCAGGTTACCAATTACATTTCAGACCTTGTTGGCTAAGCTGCCATCTGGCAGAGGAATCTTCCTCCCTTGAATGGTATTTTCTTGCCAGGAAAGGAGAGCATATTACACTCAACAGGATAAACTATAAAACCATACAGAGGAGGCACCATACCAGAGGAATGGTATTTTTTGTCTTCATGTCCAAATTTCTTATAATTTGCTTACACTTTTTTCTTACAGCAGTGGGACTTCTTACACAGAATAAAGATCAAAGCATGTTTTTATATCATGCCTTGTGCCTAACCAAAGCCAGATAATAAAATGTGTTACTTCTTGTGTTCTTCGGTGAAGTTCCTTAGGTGGGGCCAAAAGATAGGTGAATTTATTTTAGGAGAATATAGTGTTTAAATAAGAAGTGCTAGTGAACAGGAAAATAAATAGCAAAAGAAGTGTTCAGACTTCAAAGGAAGACATATTGAATAGAAAATTAATAAATCACAACTGCTCAGATTTTTGTTCTTATAAAAAAATTATTTGTTTCACTGTGTTCTCAATTAAAAAAAAATCTTAAGGCATAAGTGCATAGCCTAATTAATATGATTCAATGCTAAAATCTGAGCCCAAAATCCTACCTTTCTGGTCATAGGATCATCAGGACTGCTGGATGTTGTACTAGAGGAATACTTGTTTGTATGTGTGGTATTTCTGATGTTCATTACTATTCCAAAAGCTTCATTTTTTGACCTGCCACAAAAGTCAAATCAAAGCACAAAACATTTATTATCTGTGACTGTGGTGAGGATACCACAAAATCAATGGTCACAAGTAGTACAGAAAAGATTATATCAATTCTACACTACTGAAAAATTGCTGCTAGTAGCTCAGAAATATATGCTTTACTTCCTCTTGTAAAGGACCCTTATTATGTTCTGGAAATACATAATTATAATGAATTAATATTTATCCAGCATCACACATTGTCAAAGTCAGAGAAGAAGCAAATGAAACAATCGGTGTTCCCCAAGTTCTCACTATTTAAGGAAATTGAGGTAAATGGTAGTAAAATGGAAAGTTCAATAAAATCAAAAAGAGGAGCTGTGAGTCTGAGCCAGTGAAAGAAAATCAGGAGTCATCATTTGGCTGGAATTCTGGCTGTATCCCAGCTTTCCCTCCCAAGAAATGCAGATTCACTCTTCTTTTAAAGCACATTACCACCTAAGCAAAAAATCCTCTCATCTCTGCTAGTCACAGTTGTAAATTTGACATGCTTGTTTCGCTGGTGGATACACACTACATTTAACATTTAACAAAGTGCATTCATGATGGGCCATAAGGTGTTTTCGTAAACAAGCACCCTGTTCCCTGAAGAATGGTAATTTTAGTGTTATAAGAGACTTCACGTTTTGTTTCTAAGTGCTGATACACGTAATGTAAACAGCCTTCCCCAAGGAAGAAAGGGGAGAAGGAAAAATACAGAAAGCACTGTATGGAAACTTGGTTAGGATCACTCCAAGCTTGCCTTTTCTCCCAGAGGTGATGGGCCCAGCCCTGCACCGTCCCTGAGTGTGCTGCCCTCTTCTCCTTTTAGGGTAGCAAACCCTGATCTGTAAAGCTCAGGGTGGCACAGGAGCCACAGCCAGTGCCAGGAATCTGCTGCCGCTCCCCGGGTCAGCTCAATGCTGCTTTCATCAGAAGTGTCACTGCAATAGGGAGAACTTGTTATAACGAGTTTCAGGAGGCATTGACATAATCAGGTCAGCTGGAGGTGCATAAACAAGGGAGAAGGGAACAAAACCCATTGAGAAATGTATATCTTTCTATCCTGTTCCTGGGAGAATTGAAGTAAAAAGCCTTTGCTCTCACCTGCTGGCATGGCATCCTTGCTTCTCCCTTTTCTCTTTCTGGCTGTAAGGCATTTTCATCACTGCAGCCTGACAATCCAAGGACATTTTCATCCATTGCTTGGATCTTAGGCAGATCTTTCCTTTCTTCTTGTTGTTATCATGGCAGACACATTTTTTTTTAATAGTCTGCTTAATGGTTATATACCCCCCACTGCGGGGATATCCATCAGTGAGACAGAGAGAGGACAGGGTCTCTCCAGAGGCTGCGAGGCTGCTGGGGAGGGAAGAAGAGGGAATTTAAGGGAATATTGTATGTTACAGGAGCACCTAGAAAGCTTGTGTCTTTGCTGATGAAAACATTACTGCACTTTTATATTTTTCTCCTCTTGTGAGCCAGTTGACAGTTATTCATGACAACCACAATCTGAAGAGAGACAGAAAAAAATACCATGTTATGTAATTTGCATCTGGAGATGGCACATGCTAATGCGAACTTCAGTTGATTATAGAACAGTCTGCCATTACAAATGAGGCTGAAAAATACTTTTTCAGTTAAAAAAAATAGTCTAAAGGCATTGAAATTACTGGAGAATCTTCTTTTCTGTTGTGACACAACAGATATCTGAAGCAGGGCCTGCAGTCCTGGCTGGAAGAGGAAGCACTCTGTATTTATGGGGCATTTAGAGTACATACATGCTAACATGCATGGCAATGTTTAACAAAGGCTCTTGCTATGTTACTATAAGGTAAGTGATTTAATGAAGAAGAAAGATAGCAGATTCTGCCCCTTATGCTGCCACTCTTTCTGAGCAAATAATTTGTCCTCCAGAGAGAAAGAGCTTGGAAAATATAAAAAGGAGTCTTCATCAGTCCCATCTCCTATAAAAATCCAAATTAACAAACAAATTAATAGGCTTGTTGTGAGAGGGAAATGGAAAACACATTTTGTTCATGAGAAAGCTATTTTTTTGTGACCTGCTGCAGCACCTGTGAGAACTCCTGTTTTAAAGGGACCAGTTTTAGGCAGCCCTCTTGGGGAAAGCTCGAGATGCTCTAAAAAGAAGATGCAGTTGGCAGGCTGGGTACTGTGACCTTCTATTTACAGCTGGAGACTGCCTTTGACAGTAGTGGGCGAAGATCTGCAGGGGTTTTGGATAAGACTGATGTCCTTGTAAGTACAATCTCCTGCTTCTGGCAAGAGAGTGGCAGTGTATCACTCTCTGTATTTGGATTATTACCATGCTTTCTACCTACTTACACTTCACTTGCAATTTTGGATAAATAGAGTCATCATGTTCATTTTATGCCCCAAGGTTTTGTCTGGTACAGCTGTGTAGTGTTAACAGCTGCTGGTTTTTGTTATAGAAGTGGCTGCATTTTAGGAATAGGGAGAGAGATTTCTCCTGTACAGTTTGTTCAGCCAGTTTGTGAAGCACTTTGTAGATCCAGGTGTGTAAAATAATACTTAATAATATTTATCTTACAGTAATAGCAATAATAGTTTGATAAAAAAGATTATGACGCTATGTATGTTTTGATGTGCAATTTACTACTGATTTCTTATACAATATGAAGAAAATCTCAGGCTCATGTTGCTGAGCTTCATTGAACAAAACCGCAGGTCTAGAAATTAGATTCCTATTCTGCAGCTTAGTCATTAAAATAATAAAAAAAAATACTCCATCACTTGTATTTACATTCTTGCTGCAAAACAGGTCACCCTGCCCTTTGAGTTCTGTTTTCCACAGAATGGGCCAAATCTGTTCCCAGGGTGACTCCTTTGACTCCAGCAGGGTTGCATAAGAGATGACTGTAATGCATAATTCTGCAGAAGGAGTCTATTTTGATTAGAGATAAAAAGTTAGTATTTGGGTGGAGTCTTACTCTTTTTTTTTTTTCCCATTGACATTAACTGGAGCTGGAATAGACACTGTTTAGTTGAAAAAATAAAGGAAAAAAGTGTATTTCATCTGCTTTCTAGCCATTGTACAGTAAACATAAGACTGTAAATGACAGCAAAATCAGAAGATAAAATAAATATACTGTGTTAGCTATGCCTTCCTCTGTAATATCATTCCATGCTGAAAACACAAATACAATTCTGCCACAAACACAAGAAAGGAATTGGGCTCCTTTGGATTACTCCTTGTGTGAGCTGGGAGCACTGGGTAAGGGAACATGCTCACCTGAGCACCCCACAGAGGAGGCACAAAGAGAGCCTGGCGTGGGTTTGAGCACCCACAGGAGCCTGCTGGGAGAGGCTGAGGGCACCAGAAAGCCTTTTCTGCCTTGCACAGTGGGACACCAGGCAGGGAACTGCTGGTGACTTTCAGTGAGGGAGAGTTGTAGAGAAAGGCACGAAGGAGAGGGATAGATCTAACTGGGAACACAAATATGATGAATTAGAGACTTTCTAGGGATTATGGGATTGAGAGAAAGGTCTGAGGTACCTGAGGATGAGACAATGGAACTTCTTTTGTACAGAGATTAGAACAGATGACTGGAGCTACCCACCCAGTGCTGCAGGAATGCTTTCAGTGATTTAATCCCTCTGCCTCTGCATGAGAGAAACTGGCCAAGACAGTCATCTTCCCATTGTCTTGTCTCCAATTACTTTGCCATAGGCAGAGACCTGCAGTGCCCCAGACTGTGTCTGGTGGCAAATAAATAAATCTGATTGACTAGTGCTGTGAACATCAATTCTCTGGGAGTAGCAACAGCGTGGCATTGCCCTTTGCACACGCAAGGACCACTAAAAAATATGCTATAGCACTCTTCTTCCTGATGTTTAGCTGGAAGCAGCATTAAAGACCTCAGCTCCTCCCAGCAGGTCATTAAGCCCCAGGAAATACCCTGTTCCTCTATCATTATTGCTTAATTATTTTCAGCTCTGTAATCTAATTTGCAGTTTGACTCTGTGTTGATTCTAGCTGCCATATCATAACTTTTGCAGCACAGGAAATGTGACGCAGGGCTGCCTGTGCTGACGTCTAAGCCTTTTGGTGAAAAGGACCTTTTTACAAGCCTGTACCTTCAGGAAATAACTCGTTTTCTAGAAAGCCTGAAACCTTTAACATTCTGAAGAATTCACTTTCTCCTGTTTTCTTGCAAAAATGTTTGGTGGAGTTTACAGCGCAAAACCGAGCAATGAAGGATCTTTTATTATGTATGTGCTATTCCTCTTTGGTTTTAAAGCAGGATGTTAGAGAAATATGTCACACAGAGGAGCTGTTAACATATTCATTCTATTTTAATTAATTACAACATATGCTTCAGGTGTTCTAGAAAACAAGGAAATAAACCCTTAGCTATGAAGGGAAGCTATCTGAATATAGGAATTTCAAATGAGATAAATTAAAAATTGAAGCATTTAAAGCTTGAAATATTATCAAATAAGGGCATAAATCAGATGGTTTTATTTCAAAAAGAAATAACTGATTTTTTTGTTACACTTGCTACCTTACTGGTTTCTCTAGAAATCTCAAAAATCTAACAGGAAATTAGAGCCATAGGAAGCTCTCTGCTTGAGGTCTGTCTCATCAAGACTCTCATTTTTATGTCTGGAATTGTTTGACAAAATAGAGGGACAACACATACAGTTTGTAGTATGTGATGCATTTGAAATCAAAGGTTCTTGTTGATTTGTATTAGTCATGAGAGCCTGTGGGAGGGCACTTAATCTGCAAAAAAGCAAAAAGGGAAAGAATGTGAAGGGGTCTATGAAATGTAAGTCTCCAGGAAAAGCCCTCAAGAAAGGCACTGGAGGAAATAATCTAGACAATGAGACGAGAATGTGGGAAGCATATAGAGATCAGCAGTCTAGAGAATACGTTCTGGGGGAATATTCTTAATGAGTAGAAAGTGCTGCAATCAAAGTTTTATTATGCTTTTCTTGTAGCCCTTTTTTTCCCAACCCTTTCATGGATACCTCTGAACCTTGGCTTCAAACCAGGTTAAATAAACCTTCCTATTGTTTTGCTACAGGTCTGTCTTGTGTCAAGGTGCACAGGGACTAAACCAAGGGCTGAGCCTGCAGCTGGCTGGGGCTCAGGGTTCAGAGGGGCAGAGGAGGGGTGGGGAGGGACTCTGGAAGATTTGTGCAGATGCTCTGAAGCTTGGATTGCCACATGCTGGGGTCTGAGGCATTCCTCATGGCTGGTGCAGGAGAAGCTCCTTCATTGCAGTGTGTGAGGGTACAGGGGACAGTGGAATGTGTGGAGCAGCAGGTTCTGAGCTGCTGGACTCAGCTGAGCAGGACAACCCCAAAACTCAATGTGCTTTGTCTTAGGGATGTGGATTATGGCAATCCGTGGAAAAGTTATTCCTGCTGTCTTCTGTCCTTCTCTGTCATAGAGCTCTGCAGAGCTTTGTGAGCCTGCAAGCTACAGCAGCCCTTCTGCCAGGAGGATTGTGGTTATCCCCACAGCAGGGAATTCCAGGCTGGGGTTTGTTTGCTGAAGCAGTGTGTGCTAGCAAAATGCTACAATGAAAAACGTAATAGCAGTCTTGAGTTTCCTCAGAGCTGTTGTACAAATGCATGTGTGTAGAGGGGCAGAAAAGAAAAATTTCTATTAGCCTCCATATCCCCTCCACAGGAAAATGATTGCTGTGATGTCCAGATAATCTCCTCCCTCTATTCTCGGCCCTTGGTCAATGATTTTGGTGGGTCCACAACAGTGTGAAGTACTCATGGCATTGCAGTTGCAAAGACTTTCCCAAGTAGTACTGTGACAACAAGGCCTATGCTTTGATTTCAACATTTTTTCCTTGTAATAGAGCTAAGTGAACTAATTCAGTGTAAATGAGACTGAAATGGATGTGCAAATATGACTCCATTGTTGCATAGAAATATTGCATTATTTCAAGTCCACTCTTGTTTGTACATGTTCTTCTCTTAGGGCAAAATATTCTTCTGACAAATATCTCAAATATTCAACTCTGCTTGGCTGACTCAAAATGAATAGACAGATTTATGGTCTCCGTCTGGATTCATTCTTAGACTTAGAAATTCTGACTGAAGTCACTGGGAGACCTTTGATCCATTAGTAATGCAGGATCAGATCCTTCTCCATGGAAAGGATATAACAAAGGGTGACGAAAAGGCAACCTCCCCTTATTTCATCACACAGCATGGTGACTCTTTTCTGTGATCAGACACAAACGTGGTGATTCAGGAAGAAGGGCCGGAATGCTTAGAAGAAAGGTTGCAAACAGAAGATATTCAAATGACAGCTGGAAGAAGGGGACAATGCTGATATAATTGGAGTAGACAAAGGATGTTCACTTTGTGACACATTTTGAGAAACATCCAGGAAAATTTATTATGCCAAAGCGGGTTCATGGTTCAGTGGAAATGCCATCTTCCGATGGGGAAGTAAGCAGAAGAGGCAGAGTGCTCTGATCAGACAAAGGAACAAAAACAGTTCAGGCTTCCACAGCAGATAGATGTACACAGGTTCAGATATATTATTATGATAAAAGCCCTGCTAACTGTGCACAGCACTTTCCTTTGGAGGTTGTTCCACTGAGGAATGACTGCACACTACTGCTGCTTGCTCATGGAGGGGTCTTAATTCCCTCCACAAGCAGCAGTGTTCAGATGATCTGCCTCCAAAACTTGGTACTTATGATCTAGAGATTCTCTGTGTTTATTTTGGCATTTAAAATCCATGGTAAGAAGGCATGGTGAAGTCTGTTCATGCCTTGAGCAATGTCTGGTGACATGGGAGCTATTTGGATTTGTATACTGCTCAAATACGGCTAGTTCTGCCACTGCAGTCTCATGTAACAATATGCTATCACAACAGTCCTTGGTTTAAGGAAAAGAGGTTTGCACAAGTGGCTTTTTTTCTTCTTATTTTAAGCTTTTTATTAGAAAAATATTTTTTTCCTCGCTCAAGGTGCAATGATTTCCACAAGGTTTTGAGGGCTTCAATACCATGTTTGAGATGTCTTATCTGTTGGTGATCAAGGGTGTGTCTGCTGACATGTATATCTGCACACACATACTCACACATATAGTGTATGAGCTCTACAAGTAGTCTCATATCATATATGTGTGTGTCTGTGCATGAGTGCAAGCATATCTGTATGTATATTGCTTTGCTAAAAGGTGAGTTATGTTCCTTTGATTTTCTGGACTGAAATCCAGGGAGGAAGGGTATGTCTGTTATTGGTGGTATGAGCAGCTGAACCTGCCCAGGGCTACATAGTCCCAGGGAGAGGCTGGAGAGGAAGTATCCACAAAGCTCTCTTCAGAGGAATAAAAATATTATTCCACGCAACAGCAGGAATTTGCAGCGCTCAAAAAATCACTGAGTGCCTGAAATCAAGACTGAAAGCAGGACCTGCCTTTTAGGATGGCACAGGTAGAAGAGGGAGCACTTGGTAAACCCTTCTTAATGGCTGAGACTATTTTCTATCTAAAAAGTTAATGGTTCTATTTTAATAACACCTGGAGGAGTTGAGCATTTTTAGGTTTTAGGGTACCTGAATAGGTCTAGGCACATTCACCTCCATGCTGTTGTCCAGCTTGGGCCACACAATACTTTTTGATACAAGCCCAGTGGTTTTGTATTAAGTGAAGAATAACTTTCATGTGGGGAATGACTGTGTTCTGAAAGGCATCAGAAGGAGGAGAATCTACCATAGGCCTGCACAGAGTACTGACTGGTTTCACTTTCAACACTATGTTCTTTATTCCTAACTGGAATTAGACAGTATTAAGATCTCAGCCTTTGGTTTGGTTTTTTAGATTTTTTTAAATGACTTTCTTTGCTAAATTGGTGAGCCCCTATGCTACAAGTACCTTCTTCCCAGTAAAGTGGTTTAACGTTCATTCAGATCGGCTCCTTGTCTTGTCCAAAAGAGAGATGAAATTGTCTCTTAGTGTAAGGCATCTTCTCTTTCCTTCACATATATTTTTTTTTGTGTGTGGAATGTAAGTATTAGATCTTTATATAACATCCTGGAATATATCTCCTCTTTCTGATCACCAGAGTATATTCATTAGCCTGACTCCTGCTGACTGACCTTAGATGCATACAAAGATGGGATAAGTGGGGGATTTTTTTCCCAAGGAGATCAGGCTGAACTGCTGTTCACTGTGATAGAAAATATTTAACAGAGATACAACCCTGCTGTAGCAATTCTAGGAGACATATGTGACTTTTATTTCTCTATCCTCTTACTCAAGAAATTAAATAATTGCTATAAAAATTATAATGGTTTAAGAAACCTATTTTATATGGTAAAACTACTACAAATACATATTTATCAAAAGCAATGACCATGTGGTATGTTTTTTTTTTTCAAAAGTTATAGATGCAATTTGCATTATTGTTATGGCACAGCACAGACTCTGGTGGTTTGATTTGCCGGATCTCAGACAGCCCTAGAAGTGTCTGCTGGTTGTTCACTCATCTAAGTGGATTCTTCCATGAGGTGATCCTCTATGTCAGCTTGCCCTCTGAGATGTGTAGCACATTTTGTTTTACAGCTGAACCAGCAAGGCTTTGTGTTTTAAGCAAAGGAATGCCCTTAGCCATGGCACTAAAAGTTTTGCATGATGGTGCTTTTACCCTGGAATGTGTTCCTCTGCAAACTCTTTCCAGAAACTTCTTCTCTTCCTTTTAAATAGGAAAATAACTCCTTCTGAACATCCCATCTTTTACACAAAATCTCAAGCTGACTCACAAATAACACAGAGAGGCTTCAGTGTCCTAACTTAGGTATCCATTTAAGTGCTGTTTTATCCTTTAATAAATAGTCCAATATTCATTTGCTCCTTTGTTAGACTGGAGAAAAATATATTCTTCACACTTCTCTTTTATAAAGTAGCTGCTGCTGGCAGCACTTTGAGTATTTTGAACTTTCCATTGTGACAGACTACTGAAGCTTTTCAGTGGAGGTACCTGCAGCATAGATTGAGGCAGATTTGGCTGAATAAATTGTCTTGTGGGATGCACATCTGGTAGAAGGTGCTATCTAATTTGCAGTGTTATTAAAGTGACATTAGGTGTGTCAGAAAACACCACACAATATATCTAATTAGAGGAAAAGCTATCCCTTTAATTTCTTTAATGCAATTGGTCTGTGCAGGTGCACAGGATGCTTCTGTGCATGTCATCCTCACAGAATTGATCTCTTGGTATGAAATATTTGGCTCCAAGTGGCTTAGAGCTGAAAAACCAAGTAAATCACTAGCTAAAACAAGTAATAGTTTGAAAACGGCATTTGTTCCTTCTAATCTGCACATTTGACCTTGAATATGCCTCTAAGTCAAGCAACATTCTTGAGAGGTGGTGGCAGGATGTAGGTTTATTTCTTATGAAGACATTCTCTAGGCTGCTCTGAACTGTGTTTCTGTGTGGTAAGCCAAACTTATTCTTGGAGTAGGACCATTTTAGTCAATGGGTGCATTTGGCCCATTAACTTTAGCCTGCCATAAAGTCAAGGGCAAAAGGATATTCTTATGCAAAGCAGAATCACTGTAGGTGTGCTACTAATCACTGAGGATTAGGATGAAGATATTCCTGCCTTCAGAAAACCTTCACATGGCTTTTCAGCTTTATTTTTTTTAAATAGCAAAATTACAAGGATTTCATTCTCCTATTTCTAAGGAGAAATCATAGTTTAATCTGTTAACATGAAGTGGTGAAACTTCATTAGAAATGCAGTTGTTTCCTAAGTCTTTTAGTACTTCTGTGTGTGTAATTGCTAAGCAATGGTAGTTCCAATTACAGTATCATAAACTGCCTATGGGCAAAATGGTAGATTGTATGTGAACTTTCCAGTATTACTGTTTGGGCTTGGAAATTCTTTTAAACCTTTTTATTTCAAACTACAATAAGTTCAAAATATCTGTGTAAGACTGGACCCCATTCACCTTAATCTTGTAAGTAGATGACAGGGAGTCAGTGGGAGCACTTGGTGGAATATGGTGACATCAATTATCCTCAGGGTCCTGAATCTAATTTTAAGTGGCATTTTTATATTATTATCTTTATAATATGTATGTAATGTTATGTCTGAACAAAACTACTAATATCCTTCCAGTATTCTGATGACCCCATGACATGGATAAATTAAAGGGATTTTCTCCTTCAAAATTAACACTTCTTACATTTTTAATTTTGTTTAGACTCAACATTATTGGGTTTTATCTGTAAATACTTTATAACCTATTTTATATATATCTACATATATATAAATAAATGAGAGCAAATTATTTCATTCATAAAGAAATGCAGCTCATCACTATATTTAATTACAATGTTCTGAACTGAAATACATAGCCAGTGGGAATAGGTCTATTGATTAAAAACTAGGGTAGCTTCTGTTTAGTCTGTTGGAGTCTCTTCCCTTTTTTCCCGATTACTATGTGTAGGAGAGGTCAGTCTCATTGCATTATAAAATTAGGTTAAGAGACAGAATTTCTGTCACTGAATTGCATGTGATCCATTTCTTAAGAAAAGACACAGTAGAATAATTTAATTCTAAATTCAGAGCACTTTGCTGTGCCTGGCATTAAGAGTTTTTATTTTGTCCTTCAAATTCCTCATTGCAAACCCAAAGATGCCTGAGTAACAAAGAACACAGGAAACTAGTATTCATATGAGTGCAAATAGTCTGGTTTGGGTGATGTACTGGCTTTCCATTTGAGGGAAATTTGCTATGGAAATTAAAATTGATGTTTGGAGATCATAAAGAAGCAGGAGGAGCATCATGAGGATTTTATAAGAGTGGATCTCATAATAGTATTTGAGAATTATATATCTTCTTGGGGACAGCATCTCTTATCTAACAGCCTGGTTGTGCTCTCTGAGCATCCCCAGCAGGGAGAAAAGTGGGCTGAGAGTTGCTGAACTCCATGGACATGGATTGCTGCATGTTCATCAAACAGGTGCCTCCTTTGTGGCAACTGGTTTTGGTGTTGTTTTGTATTGCAGTCAGGTTTATACTTGTCTGATGATCTATCCTAACTAATGAAACACAACAGTGTTGGTAGATGAATAATTAGTATAGCAAGATTTCCCAAGAAGATTTTACTTAATGCTTGTCCTCAATGATTTATAAATTGATAAAAACCAGAGGTGGAAAGGATCTTCAAGGGTCATTCCCTTTGTCCTGAGCCTGGGTCAGTCCTACTTAAAGCACTCTGAGAGATGCTTTGTCAGGTCTGCTATTAAAAACTGCCAGCATGAGGAATTAGTGGCCCATCCAGAGAATGTGCCTTTACACTTAGAAAAAAAAGCTTTCCCTGGGAGGTGAAATTTACTTGGTGCAATTTAAGCCCATTAGTTTTGTCCTCTCCAAAATGGATAAGAACAGTTTATTTCCCTCTTTTTTCATAGCAACTTTTGACATAATAGAAAGGTTATCATGTCACCTCTTAGTCCTCAGTTCTCTAGGCTGAACACCTGGTTCTTTCTGGACTCTCCCAAAGGTCATGTTTGCCAGAATTCTGATTATTCAAGAAATGTTTGGTGAAACTTCTGCTGGCT
This sequence comes from Leptocoma aspasia, assembly GCA_013399835.1. Lineage (NCBI taxonomy): Eukaryota > Metazoa > Chordata > Aves > Passeriformes > Nectariniidae > Leptocoma > Leptocoma aspasia. Next base: position 634,188 of record VXAX01001390.1, on the reverse strand, counting down.
TTGGGAACTGAGTTACATCTGCACTGTAAAATCCTTATATTTCCAAAGTATCTAGACTTAAGCCAGCCATTTTTACATAAATGCCTTGTAATCCATGTTCATGTCTAAATGTGTTTGCTTAAAAGTAACAGTGGTACATCTTAGCCATGACCTTGTGTATCCACACTGGTGGGAGCACTCGGCCTTTGGCTTGTGTGCTTTAGAAATGTACATGGGACAGATGGGTATCCGGAGTACACACGTGACATAACATCTGCTGGTGAATAAAGATTGTTAAAAAGACAGAAAATAAAGCTGGGAATGTGTTTACAAGTACTCAACCAGTGCTGCATATATGGTAGTGCACGGAGTTGCTTGAAAACAAGGCCAAAAACAATTACAAAAAAAATTTGTCCCTATTCTCCTTGAGCAATTAAGAGAATTTAAATGTTTCTGCCATCTCTGCTAGGATATGCAGAGCTGAATGAGGAAAGAGTATGAAATAAGATAACTCATCTAGAAGACAAAACACTGGTAACAGTGGTAGAACTTCTCTTCAGGTTATTTTGCCATTCCTTTCATTCCTCTGCAGTATTGAGATATTCATCTAAGCCAGCCACTGTACAGTGCCTTTTTGAGTAGTAAATAAGAGATTTTAGAGTTCAAATCACCTAATCATATTTAGATATCTGTTTCTGGGTGAAATGAATTGCTGCTGAACCACTTTTTTCTGCTCCATTAAATTTAACTGAGTCTAGGTGACTAATTCAAATGAGCAGACTCTGCCTAAGTTGCCAGCCATGTCCCTTAATGGGATTTTCTTTAGATCCTCTTGGATCTGGGGCAGAAAGTCCATGTTGTGGCCTCTTTAAAAGAAAGCACTGAAAAGATGGCGAGCAGTCACTGGGAATTGAGTTGTGTGGCTCCAGTGCTCAGCAGGTGGAAGGTCTGACACTGGCATGACTCCAAAGGGAAATCTGCCGTGGGTGAAACATAGTTCCAGACAGAGGAATTGTACTATCTCTTTCCAAAGAGAAAGGGAGCAAGAGTCAGAAGCAAAGATGAATAAGAGAGACCTTCAAAAGACTCTTCAGAGGAGGACAGCAAAATAAAGGAGGGCTTAAGAAACAGCTTTGGTGGAGATAGCAGGAGAGAAGGCAGATGTTTAGGAAAGTCCACTGGGAAGACAATCAGAAAACTGCTCCTATTTTACCAAGTTCCTCAGGCAGAGAACCCCTGAAGAGGAGTATGCAGGAATAAAAAGGAATAGATAGGAATTTCATCTGAACTTCTACTGACTCCAGAAGTATTGACAGCTGCTGGAGAGGAAGAACTGGAACAGAGATTGCAAATGAGGTGTACACACAGTGTTCCTTGTTCTTGCTAGGGAGGAATGGAAGACTCTTGAATTGGTGCTTAAGTGACTGCAAAGTGTGAGAGAAGAGATGGGATCTCTGTGCTAGAGATGGAGGACTAATTGATTCAAGTTCAGCTGAAAGTTTGGAAATTACCCAGATAGTTAGAAGAAAATTGAAACTATGCTACAGAAGGGGCAACAGCCTATAATAATACCTTTGTCCTAAAGCCTGAGTTCCATAAATCATCCTCCCTCAGGAGCAGCCTTGGAGAGTAGTGGTTGCTGGGAGCTGGCTCTAAGATATGACTCTTTCCATGTTACTTTTTTCCCCTCCTGTTTCTATGGTGCTGATTACCTGTATCTTTAGCCAGTTGCATTGTAGTTTTTCTGGGCTCAAATAAGTGGCCAGACAGTATGAATGGAAGTCAAGGCTCTGCCCATTCCTTCTTGCTGATATTCTCTAGAGATACAGCAAGTTCAAGAGAAATTGTACATTTACATAGGTAGTTTTGACTCAAGACAAATGTTCTTGACCTCCCACGAACTACAACTGATAACTTTTTTACCAACAAAAATGGAGTAGGTCCCACTTATCTACATCACTTTTTGGTAAGTACTAAAGTACAGCTTTATGAAAATCTTATGTGTGACTCTGAAGAAAAGTTTGTTCCAGTTCTGGCTTGTCATTCTGTTTTGATTGGTCAGGGTATGATACAGGGATGTGGTAAGGGATGACAGAGAAATTTCCCTACCTTTCTCAAACGAATAATTGGGTAATAATGTCTAATCTTCAGCTAAGTATGAAATCAAGGTACAGGTTAACAGATTCATCAATAATAATCTCAATCCAGGAAATCTTCACGGAGTAGGAGTTTGTGGTTGATACCAAAACATGCTTCAAGTTACAGAAGCAGTTAGGTAATAGCCTGTGTCATGTCAGGATTGACTTACAGAGGGACTTTCCTGTCTGAGTCAAACACTGGGCAGAGATCAGTATCCAGAGCTACCCAGTACTGTGTTAACCTAACCCTGTCCTTGGCTCAGGAAATCTCTGAGTATTCTGTACAAAATGGACAAGTGAGACTGACAACAACCTGTCTAAAAATAAGAGAAGGTCAGTGGTGATGTCATCGTCATCGAGATCATCAAGGTTACAATCTCTGCTCCAGTCAAAGACAAGATTTGAACAGGGCTTTCCCACATTGCAGAGATGTATTCCAGTAAAACTAACTGAGGCAAAGAGAAATAAGGACTAATTCCTATTCTTCCTGGCAAAACAAGTAGGAGTGCGGAACATTCCTGAAAAGAAGCAGGGCAGGATGCCTATTTCCCTGCATGTTTTCAGGAATATTTCCTGCTTCAAGATGCTTAAGAGCCTACTGCTAAGATCTGCAAGGTTCAGGTTTTAGGTTGAATCTTATTTTAGCTGCCTCCTAAATCTGAGCTGACACCTGTTAGCTGAAAGTCTTTTGTTGTCCAGAATTTTGTGAGCAAAGTTGGCCTGTTGATACTTACGGTGTAGCTTCACAGATGTAGTCTGAGCTCAACAAGTCCCTGTCTTTCTCTGGCTCTGCCTTATTACTGACCCTTCAGTACAGCTCAAAGTGATGCTGAATTTCCTCAGGACCAAATGAAATGCCTTGTTCTGTCCTGGGTCAGAAGGGTGACCAAAACGTGCCCATGTATCAGCGCATTTAAGTAACCAAGGAATGGATAGGGACTGGAGATGAGAACAGAGCTGGTGGAAAGGGTGGAGGGAGTGGCAGCTCTATAAACTCTCCTTGTCACTTGTGTCCAAATATCATGGATGTCCAAATTTCACAAAACCACACTTTTGAGTGCAGAGTGTTTATATGTTGCTATGGGCAGTGAAAAAAAATGGTGTAGCTTAAGGTGCTTTTACTTCATGGTTTCATTTTCATACTTCCTTTCTTGACTCTTCTGGTGCACATATCTTTCCACAAATTTTCCTTTCCTTCATCTCCAATTACAAATATTTCCAAACTAATTAAATCACCATACCTCTATTTTATGTTTTAGTGATGTGAGGCAGAGCTGATTAAAGGATAGGTAGGCAAGGACAGCAGAAAATTTCTCAATGTATCTATCCTGCAATCTCCTCTGTAGCAAGTTTCCCTTCAGATGTTTTACACAGTTCAGTGATGCACATGGAAAATTATGTTGCTGTAGTTAATAACCTTATTTTTTTCTATTAAATTTATAACCCTTACCGGGAATTAAATGTGAATAAGTCACTTGATGTTTTTGCTCTGATTATAAAATCCATATGTTTCCTGAGGTCTCCAAGTCTTGCCATTTAATCTGACTATAGTGATAATCATTTTTGGGTAAAACGGCTACCTGGTGAATAACCAAGAAATTTATTGCTGCCTAAATCTATAGAGGACATACTTGTTTCTGTTGAAAGCTTAGCATTTGCTGAGATAAAATAGACATGCCCACATGCTTGTACTCAGTATTTTTCGCACAATCCATTTGTGTATTTTCCTTTTTTCCCTTTTATTTCCAACAAATTCTGACATTGTTGTTTACCTTTAACACATTTGATTTAAGTGATATTTGAGGGCATTACATTCAGGTCTTTTGCAGAAATAATGACTGGAAAAACCAAGCGTCTTTCAGAATTGCTTCCTAAGTATCGGCAGTTTTCCAGTGCTGACTATGATACCTATACTTGTTTACTGGTGCATTCTTCTTTCATGTAATCAGTGGTGCAAAGTCCAGCTGGAGGTCAGTCCTTAGTGGTGTATTCCAGGGGTCAGTCCTGGGTCCAATACCATTTAACATCTTCATCATGACCTGGATTCATGGGGGCAGAAGCTCTATCTGTACCCAAAGCGGACTCTATCAATGCATTTTCCCTTGTTCCAACAAACTTGCTTGTGTTTCCAGATGCTCATTGTTTTATTTTCCAAGTTTAATCCTATTGTAGGAGTCAATTATTTCTATGTCCTCTTTGCTCTGCTTAATTTGCAAAATGATTTCGTGAGACCATTAAAAATTGTGCAATATAAAAATTAAGGGTTTTCACATCCAAGACTTTGCCTAATGCACCCCATGGTTCTGGGTTCAGCAGGACATTCTTACAACCTGTAGACAAAACACGAGCTGGGGTTAGGTGTGCTTGCAAAAGCTGAGCTTGGATCTCTTAAACACAACGGAGCATCTTGGTTAAAGGTCAAGGTAGTTTCAGGATGTTACTGTATGTGTGCTTGTTAACCAGGGTACAGCTCTGAGTAAACAGCTTATTCTTTAAGCTCCTGTCCTCTGTGTTTCCAAGAGAAGAGTCATGTGAGGGCATTGGGGTTGGTGGACCAAACGCTCAGTTAATTCTGGTGGAGCATCCTCATGCCATCTTGTGTGCAATTTTTAAACTGCATCTCTGTTGTTGCTTTCATGCACAGCTCCAAAATGACTGGTGAGTGCAGCTACTAATCCCAACTAATTCTTTTTACCTTCTGTTGTTAATTGATTACTCTAATGCAGGGAAAGTCTCTTAAGTCTAAAGCCCTGCTAAATGCTTGTATAATTTAAACAGTGATGCTTTCCTTTCCTCCCTTCCTTTCCTAGTCTGGTTAATTTAGAACAATTTTAGAACAGAATCTTCTCTAGCTGATTTTCCTTCAAACCTGATTCAGTTTGGAACTGGTTGATTAACCTGATAAGCTCTATAGGCACTTTGTCTCAGCCTACTTCTGCTGGGAGAGAGGTGCCTTTGGGTTGCATGGTGAAGAAACCCTGTCACTACTTGGCTTTGGCAGGACTCTTATCAGCTACTGATGAAGGCGGTGTGCATTGAAGATCCTTGTCAAATCTGTTCTTAAAAATGTTTGTCATAATTTCTGTCTCTTCTTGAGCTACCCATATTTGGCCGAAATCCTTTTCATGTTGTACATACCCTTGACTTGTCTTGAATCTTGTCCACCTCTTGGCAAGTTTTGCTTTAGATGTCTTGTAGCTGCTTTTCATATCTCCATTTCATGATTTAGCCACTCAAGGCAAAAATATTTCCTCTGCTACCTCAAGCAGAGGCTGCTTTCCTGTGTCATTTTCATAGTATTTGAGCACTCATTGAATTATTCTCCTTATTTACCACTAGTAGCATCATTGTGTGTGAATGGTGTTTATGGAATGTTATGATCAATGTTAATCAGTATAGATTCATTGAGTGAAGGATAAGGCCTATGTTATTCTCCTAATAGAAACTGGGAATTTGGAGTTGTCAAGGTGACATTTCCTGTAGTTGCTTCTTACCCCAGCTGACCTGTAGATGTGAGAGCAGGGGAAAAGGGTGTTTGCAGTAGTGAAAATAGGAAAAGTAAGGATGGTAAAGCAAATCCCTGTGGCAGAATGTGTTCCCTCCGCTGCACTCCTCCAGTTCATCTGCTCTTTTGTCCTGTGTATTGGCATGCACAGAGTTTATAATAACCATCATACAGTCAACCCAGGACATAGGCAAATCCAGCCACTTCCATTTCTGAAATTCATCTAATTCATACTGTGACCCATTATCCCTACTAACACCAGCTGAGCTGAGTGTTCACCACCTTTAGCTAGGTTTTATATTAATATGTCAAATGGAGGAAGGTATAACAAACTTTCAGTTCAGGAAGTGTTTTTTCCCTTTATGTCTTGCAGTTAGAAAGAGATCAAGTTATCATGCCAAGATCTGGCATCTACCCTTTATCAAGAGGGCTGTTTCTGCTAAAGGCCTCTGTCATGAACTAGCTGCCATAGGGAAGTTTACTTCTGTAAATATCTGAAAGTAGAGTGGTGGTGGAGGTTGTTGTTTGGCAATGTTAAACCAAGGAAACCAGATAGCAAATATCTGATAGCAAATAGCTGGCTGAACACTCCCACTAACTGAAAAAGAGAGGAAGGAAAGTACATGAAGAAGGAAAGAGGGTATTTGTAACACCCAGTTTAGCAGAAATGCAGCAGTGCATTCTCCCTTCAATCTGTAATGCTGTGAGTCAGCCGTGCTCTCACGTTCACTGTGAATGGAGTTTTAAATAAAGTGATTGCCTCACAAATCAGTGAGACTCCCAGGGCAAAATCCAGAGCAACTCTTTAAAAATATATTTCAAAGTGATCAGAGATGCATGTGTCTTACATTGTTCACCAGGGAGGAGTCTTTCAACAGCAACCAGAGTTAATTCAGTCATGAACTTGAGCATCTTTCAGCAACTGTCTCACATTTTGCTGAGATTATCGTCCCATGGAACCTCTTTCTGAGCAATTCTTTAACCAAGCTCAGTAGATGAAGAGCAGCCATTACATCTTCATCCTTCGCCTGGTAAAGCAGCAGAACATTTACCAGTGTATACACAGCTGAGAAATGCAATTTGACTGGTACATTAAAGGTATTTGGTGATCTTTAATCTTAGCATAACTGCTGCCCATCAGGGGTGCAGTAATGTGCTTCACAAAGCGCACAGGAGAAGACAAGGCCCTTAATGAGTTTTGGCTGAGCTGGGCACGTTCTGCACAGTGTTGTTCAAATTGTCTCAGGCTTTCTGCCAAGTAATGCAGAAGAAAATGCCTTAGAGTATGCTAGCTGTCTATCAACCTCGCAGAAAGTTTTCTCAAAGACAGTCTTTGATTTGTGAGTCAACCACTATTAAGTTAGTGTCAAAACCCTCTCTGGAGGCAACAAAATGGAGCACAGTTCTGCTGTTACTTCTAGCATCAAAATATTCATCTTGAACTTAAGGCTCTAGGTTATTTTTACTGTGCTGTGTCTCTGGAAGCCAGAAAGGATTTGTGGGGTGAGTTATGTGGTTTCTGAAATGATGGGAGTAAAATCTGGGGAATGAACATGGGGAAGGGTTGTGACCCTTTTGTAACCGACCTTATTTAAGGAAATAAGGGGGCCTCTGTCTTTGTGAGGCAAGCCTCACACTGTAGGCTTCTAACTTGACTCACTTGCACATACTGGCACATTGCTCTAGTGTGAAAGGGTTTGCAGAGAAGTGCCATGACCCCCGCTCTGGTTCCACTAGTCTGTGTGCTACATGTGGCAGGCGGGACTGGCCGGAGCAGCTGGTGATGGTGTTTTGGCTCTCTGTGGGGCCCAGGGCCTTTGCGTTGTGCCTTTGGGAAAGGGACACTAATGTTTAGGGAAAAGGCCAGAGAATCATTGCAATAGCTGCCCAACATAGCCCCCACACAGGGGCTGAGTAGTCATGACAACTGTAGTTATCAAACATTAGCATGGGACAGCATTCAAAAACCATATCGCAGGCTTTAAATAACTTATCAGGCTGCAGGCTGGCAACTGTGGAGCTAGTATATGATAAAAGTACACCTTCTGACTTTGAGGAACTGACAAAAAGGACACTGAGCCACAGGTGATCACTAAAGATTCAGCCTGCTTGCAAAGGATATGCGTAACAATGTTACATGTGGTAGCTGACTGCTCAGGAAATTCAGTTACTCTGCAGAGTAATCTGGGTCTCTAGGTAGTGTATCAATAAATACCTGCTTGAGATCTTCAGCAAGCCAAGCTAGGGACTAAGGATTTGTAATGATACCAGCAGGATATAGACTCTCAAAAAGGCCTTCACACAGCAGCCTGATAAATTTATTGTCTGAATTTCCAAAAAGGATTTTAGAGCTTTGCCTCATTTGAGTTTGCATTGTTGGAAGAATTTAAGCATTCATATGGTTTGAAGTAATGGATTTGGAAATGAAGACAGGAATTGAATGCTGTGATTAAATTTGTAGGGCAAAAAGAAACAGAAAGCATACCTCTAGTGATGGAGAACTCCTTGGATATTGCTTCAGAATGGGCTCATGTGCACTTGCCAGGAAGTTTTCATCTCTTACCTCCATCACTTTTCTGACATGGTGTTCTTCATTTCTTACCTTTCCTCATTCACCCCTGATTCCTGTTCTCAAGCTTGTACCACTTTCCTTCCACTGCAGTTTTCCTTTGTTCTCCACACTCCCTACAGTGCAAACACATGACGGAGCTACTGTGCTTGACAAATTACATGGCACCAGCTGTGCCACCACTGTGCATTCCTGGCTGATGGCAAATACAAAGGGAAACCTCTGCCACATGTGGGAACACAGAACCAGGAGCTGCATGAGCACAGCTGGAATGAAGTCAGAAGTCTGGAGTCCTGGGTTACTGTGCAGCAGCCTCAGCTCACACAGTGCAGTGTGGAAGTCAGCTTAGCCAACATAAAGCTGTAGCTCTAGTAGCCTACACATAATAAGAGCTGCTGAACTGGCTGTAGCTATAATACTCTCTCAGGTGGTGGCCTCAGGCGGCACAGGATTTGTAAGCATACTGGGGGAGAAGCCCAACCTCCCAGGGAATGCTCCTTGTGCAGAAGTGTTGGGTATGATTGCAGAAGTGTTTGAAATGTTCACGTGTGCTCGTGTTGCCTTATGGTACCCACATGCTGCAGAACTGGAGCTCCACACTATTTAAAACCTACGCCAGCATTGCCCAGCCACCTTGGAGGCATCACCTCACTGGGCCAGCCTGGTCACAGGAATGCTCAGCTTTGCCTGGCAGTGCTCTGCAGAACGGGGATTTGCCGACTGTGCAAACCGGCCCGGTGGAACGCTGCGTTAACACATTTATATTGCTCCTAGTAACAGAGCTGGCTTGCTCAGGTCTGATTTTAATCTTTCACAGCACACTGCCTTCTATCAGTGGGGAGATCCTCTCAGTGTGTTTAATCTCACTGTGAGACCCTCCCATTTTCAGCATGGGGGGATTTATGCACATACTATGAATGCCACAGCGTCTGAGAGGTTTGGGATGAACTCTCTGCAAGTCCATACCTCCTCTGACATACAGAGAAAGCCTACAGAGCCTACTGTAGGCAGCTGCAATCTAGTGCCATATCCAAGGCTGTAAGTAATTTGCTGTAATTTTGCGTACTCTTCTTGAAGATTTTATTCTGGGCTTCTAGTGCAATGAGAGATAAACTCATGCACATCCAGTCTACTCTCTGTTTCAGTGGTTCACTTGGAAGGCAGCTCCTTCCAGAGTACTGGCAACAATATTTTTTCAGCTGTGGGTTTTTCTTAAAGAAAAAAAAAAAGTAAGAACGAGAAACAAGGCCAATTTTCTTTCAGGATTTTTCATTGTTCCCTCCCAGGGTGAGCAGGACAGCTCCAGGACTCTTGTTTTCTCCTTGTCTTGAAGTGATTAAAGTGGAGTGGCAGTGTGTTTCCAGAGGACTGGAGAATGTTATCAGGATTGTGCTTGCAAGGGACTGTCAGTGTCACTTTAAGGTGAGTCTGTGACACAATGAACGTCTCATGCACTGTATGGGACAGAGTGCCTTATTTTTTCTTTAGTTAAATTTGCTAGACCACTGAGAAAACTAGATGTGTGTTTGTGAAATGGAACTTCTGAATTGCTCCATGAAAATGCCCCCAAACTATTGGCAATCCCATTTTCAGATGCAGTCATTCCCAGCCTCTCCCTGTATTTACTATTTTAATGCTTTTTGAATTTGGCCTCAGGGTTTTACATCAGCATGCACCCTAGCTATGTACACATAAGATTTTCAATCCTTTCCTTTCCCCACCACTTGTGACTTCAAGAAATTTTAAATGTGTATTTGGTGTGCTTTCTGACCTTGACTTCTGAGCATTCAGGCCAAGCACTCAATCATTACCATATAAGTTCCTGCCCTTGACATACCATGAGTAATTGATCTCAACTCTCAATTATTATGTTAAGCTTATATGGATTTAGAAGGATGAGATCCTTCCTAATTAACCTCAAGTTTTTTGATAAGATTACACTCAAGATTGACACTGACAGCTCATAATTTATCTGAATTTTAAGGAAGCTCTTCATAAATTGCCAAGCCAGGTCTTCAGTGTTACTACAGAAATAGATTTCAAAATGTACTAAAAATGCTGAAAATGGGAAAGAGTTTTGTAAGCAACTCTAACAAGGGTGGAAGTTGTATTACACCCACAGGGGACAATGTTTAAAAGAACCCAAAGGAAAAACCCAAATGGAAGGCTGTTTTTTTGTGGTAACTAACATGAACTAAATTTTATTGATCAAAACAAATAATGAAAAGGTAAGAGGCAAATCTGCAGGTGGTGAAACTCACAGAACCTGATTTTCACGGGCTTGGTTCCTGGTGGTTGGATTCACTTGAACCTAAGCAGGTCTTTAATGAAAGCCTTGCTCTGGGGTGCATCTTGCAGTGTTTCTGATGGGAACACTGCTGCAGCCTAACAGGTAAATTCTGTTGTGGCCATCCCACCGAGCAGTCCTCTCTCCAACCTGCTGCTGGGCCATTTTTTTTTAAACATTAAGTCTTTCTGAGTGCTGTCCTTTTTCTAGTGTGGTTCTGTAGCTTCCAGGGGATCAGCTGCTCAGGATCAGCCCCCAGTTAGCATCACTCTATTAAGGCCAGTAAGGGTTGAATTAACACGAAGTCAATCAATCCTTGCTAATTCACACCAACTAAGAGTTAGCTGTAAAAATGTAACAGTTTTTTAAATGCATGTTTAAATGAATTGATCTTGTTACTCTTCTGAGTAACTATTTTACTAAAAGTATGAGGAGCTGTGGGCTGACTGGCTGGTATACACCAACAGGATCATATTCCTGCATGACTTTATACTTACATGGATTCCAAAACAGGAGAAAATGTTGTTAGCAATGCGACTGAAATAGATGATGCTGTGTGACACTGCAAGGAATGCAGCATTTTGTATGGAATGGGATGAATGAGTACAGGCACTGAATAAACCAGGCAGAAATTTCAGCAGCTGATTATAGAAGAGCTGCAAGTACTGTCCTACAAACAGTGATGAAACTTGCTTTGTGAAGCTGGACATCAGTGTTCTGATAGGGAGGAATTAATATGGACTCAGGTAAAATGGGAATTTTCACGTAGTGTCATTTTTATTTGAGATTGATTAGTCTGACCTTCACTATCTTTCTAAAGAGAGTGCAGTAAGTTTTGTTGGCTTTTTTCCCCTCTGGTCTCACTGAGATTAGAGCATGGATTGGCAGATAGACCAGCTTCATGTGCTGCAGAAAATGCAGCAGAGAATATTAGCTCAGAAGCACTGGGAGAAGACATTTAAACCCTTCCACATCGATGTTGATAAGCAGAGCTGTTGATGGACAGCTGTTTGCAAAGTTATGGTCATATATTTGTAGACCTAAGGGAATCAGATACCAATGTCCTTATAACTGCTAGACTGGTAATTAAATATGACAGTCTTATCATACAGTATTATCAGCATTTTGAAAGTATGTCTCGACGACACAGATACAATAGTCCTCTACAGTTCAGCACCAGACAGCAAAACATGTTTAGCATGAAAGATAAAATTTGAGATTCCAAATATATAGGGTTAAGACCTCGATAATGGAAGGTAAAGTAATTTAAAAAATGTTATATTCGGAGAAAGATAAATGTGTTAGAACTGTTACAATGACCCTGCAATAGACCCAGAAGGATAGGATAGAACTCTTACAGTCATGCCATTCCCTTTAAGGGTTCGTTGCTGTTCTCCATAGTTTTACTGATTAGTATCTTTATCAGTGAACACTTCCACTGAAATTAATAGGATTAAATGTGTTGCCATAACATGACCCTTGAAATTTTAAGACTGTCTACAACATTACCAGTTTCTGACTGTGCAGGTCCATTTCACTGTCATATTTGAGTGCANTTTTCTTTTCTTTTCTTTTCTTTCCCTTCACCAGTTCTGTTTTTACCACTAAAGAATCTCAGTCAAAGCAGTTTTGAAAACCAAATATGTCACGTAAGTGAACAAAAGATCAATAGCACACAAAATTCTGGGAAACCCATTCTCCAGGAAACATACATCTATATTTTATCTTCTTGATTTCAATTATCAGCTTTGCCAACTTCTGCTAGAGACACTTTCCTGGCTCTTCAACTCATTCCTCATCAATCCCTGATGCTCTCTATTTTAAATGACTGTGTAGTTCCTCTCCCTCCTACTTTTCAGCTGATACTACCCACTTAAATTTTGACACCCATTCTCATCCTTTGTTTTACTCTGCTTATAAAGTGTTGCCACTGATTTTGATGGCAAAATACTGTGATTATTTCTATATGTGTTGAATAGGTAACAATCCTTCCCATCAGAAGTAAGATAGCTTTAGTTGAGCAAAGGTATTGTTGCCATATTGATTAAATTGCTGTGATCAAAACCTGTGTATAAAAGCAGCTTCTTGTCCACATGTGAACAAGAGCTGGATTTCAGCAAATTCTCTTCCTCTTGAGCTGTGCTTTGTGATTTTAATACCATTTATTCAGATATCAAAAGTACCATTCATCATCCAGTTTTGAAGACAGTTGTAGAAAAACCAGTATCATTTACACCTTCCAGTTTATTTAACTGCACTGGCTCATCTGAGAACATAATTGTGACAACTGTAAGGGAATAAAAGCCTAAATCCTTTTTGGAATAGAACCTCAAGTGGTGTAAGAAACCATTGTGCCCCCCTTGTCTACAATAGACTTGCAAAAACTGGCATCTGCACATGTTCTGTTTTGTTGCTCATGTGAATGGTGAAATTCCTTGGGAGGGAAAAATCAGGTTACCAGTTGAACTGCACAAATGTACTGCTGGGCAAGAGCTAGGGACTACGGTTAAGTTGGAAATATTTAAAAATGTCACTTCACTGTTGTTTTATTAAAAGGTCATCGGGCACCTTAAATAATAGGTGATTGCTAAAGGCAGTATATGGCGATGAAATGGATACTGGACATGGAACATGCACAGCTAAGTGTTATCTCATTTCCCTGGGTGGACCCATTAAAATATTTGGGAAATGAGTGTTCTCCCCAGGTTTTTATCATCATTTGCCCAGCTTAATTAAGCTTTTTAAGGTCAATAAGTGGCTTTCTTGTCATGCTCAGGAAAGCCCTGATGCCAGCCCTGTCAGAGTAGTAGATCTGCATCTCTTCAAGCCAGCAATCCAGGTGTCCACAGTAGATAGACAAAAGGCTTCTCAACCATTCAGAGGCTGATGGTGATCTTAAAAAGTGACTGCCTGAACTACCTTCTTGTTTCATTTTCTGTAATGAGTTTCTGATTTTAATTTAGCAGAACCATAAAATTCAGCTGACGGGCCATGTCTAAGACTCTTGACGCAGACATCTTTATCTCCCTCAGTTTTGGAGTTAATTTCCTCCTCAGAATTACAAGCCCTCCTTACAGAAGGGGTCTTGGAAAAGGCAATAAGTGTTATCAAATATTTACCTGAAGAATAATATACTATACTGGCCTCAATTAGAGAACAGGCATGAGTCTAGTTCTCTTCACAAGAAGCACTTCTTCCACCCCTTACTTATGAACAGGAACAAAATTGCTGTTTCATCTCCCTCGTGGAATCTGTGATATATAAGGCACCTCAACGGAAATTTACATCAGCCTGTTATGGCTTTATACCTCCCCCATCAAATAATGGCCTTGAGCATGGAACAGAGACCTGAGGGAAATGTGACAGAGAAGGAAGAGAGCCAAGCAATTAATAATATTTATAATACTTCCTACATGCAATAACCTATGATAAGGTTAGTTCCTTTTTTTCCCCTTCATTATTTCTCTGCATAAAAGTTGCTGCATGAATTCAGTACAAATATGTGCATGAAAAAAGCATGAAAAGACTTGTTTCAGGCCGTGAGTGTGTGTTTGTCTGTGTCTGTGTGTATGTGTGTGGTCAGATTTGGGTAGAAGTTTAGGTGTTTCTGGAGTATAGGAAGAAGTAGAATAAATTTAATTTACACTGTACACTATGAATACCCAGGGAATCCTTGTGCTTAGTGATATCTAGGTCTTGCATAGCTAAAAGTACACAACAGAAAACTTGTGTATTTTACTGGCACGAGGTCACTTTGCTTAAATAAGCTCAAAGAATTGAAAGAGAGATGTAATTACTCCGAAATCTTTGTATGACAAAAAGAACTGTGTGAAAAAATATTTTGTGTGTTCACTGAGGGGTAATTTGCTTAGGTGTAATTAATGAGTTACCAGACCGTCCCACACATAATACTGAAGGAAAGAGATGGTAGGAAAAATAAGAGGGATCAAAAGAGTGTATTTCTTTGGTTGATATGAGTTAAGGAAGGTGCTACTCAGCATAGCAGGGCCAGAGGCTGGCTTAGAGGACAGAGCTGCTGATGGAAAAAGTCAACATGTCAAGTTACACTCCTAAGTGGAGCTGATTTTATGGTGGGCTTTTCACACAGGTGACATTACCTAGTTTTTAATTACTGCAGACAGAACGTCTTAACATAGATTCACTGGAGGACATATCAGTTGTCATTTTGTTGGTTCCAGTAAGTGCTCTGAGGTCCCAGTTGTTACTGTCTGTGAAACATGCTTTGTAAATCTTATCCTATGTGAATATCCTTGGCTATTGATTCTTCTGTGAACTTGGCAGTCCTGTCAATAAAGGGAAAAAAAAAAAAAAGCATTAAAGGAAAATCAGTGTCCTTGCCTTATGCAGTAACCTGAACAGTTCTTGGGAAAGAGTCCAGTACAGGCACAGTAGCATGGTTAATTAAAGCAGTAACATCATTAGTATACTAATTTGGGAGTGTGTGGATGTTGGGTCTGTGTATATCAGGGACAAAGTGTAATTGTTGCCCTTCTGTTCTTGGTTTATAGTTTTCTGGAATTATGTGCAAGCTGAGGTAAAAGTAGAATTGCTAAACCAGTCAACCAATACCTGAATTAAAAGACATATAATTTTAGGGAAGGCTTTTTAGTGCCAGAAAGAGCACAATATTATCAGGTTATTTGGGCACTAGAAACCTGAGGAAGCTGTTTGGAGATGGCTAATGCATGGGTCTGGACTTCTGCCAAGGAGCCATGGGGATCCATAACAACGCAAAGGATTTTGAAAACTCCTTGTTCTCCTGGACCCATACACCCAGATTAATGTGTGTGGGTCAGGTTTCTCTCTAGTCTGATGCTGCACCCTGGTTTATTACTTGACACTATAACTCCAGCAGGGCAGTGCCATGCTCTTGTCTGTTGCAAACTGGGAGTGTTTTGAAGGAAAAAAAACTGGTTTTATTCCCCCTCTCCCCCCCCCCCCACCTTCATTCAGATTTCATTAGTTAATTGGATGCACAAGGTACTGCATAGAGCTACAGAATGATGCTGAACTTCTCCTCCAGTCTCGGTCCTAATTTGTATGGAGCAAATTACTTAGAGGTCACAGAAAAAAAAAAAATGACACGACGTTCCTTTTTCAACACTATTAAAAACTGGAATAGTGAAAATTTCAACACCTCTCCCACTACTAGTGTAAATAAAATATCATTCAGTGTGTCTCACACTAAGTACATTTAAGAGAAGGATTTGAACTGTAACATGCACATTAAATAGAAAGAGGCAGAATGTGCACTCATGCATACACTGACTGCTGAAAGACTCACAACCAAATAAGAGCAGATTTTAGCCCCGTTAAATCACAATAGAACTTAATACAGTGCCGGCCAGAATTCAAAGCAGCTCACTCAGCAAATTGTTATCTTGTGTTTGGAAAAGCAAACCATCAAGACTGTAGGATCACGCTTGCAATCCATGATTTAATAAATGTTTTATCACACAGGACAGTATCGTCATGGCTCCTTCATGGAGAACATAAAAATAGCCATTGCAAACATACTGTGAGCTCACCTTACTGCTTCAAGAATAATATACTCATTATGGGTTTACAGAAGAAAATGAACTTTTGGATTTGCTTATGAAAACATTGGAAAAATACCAGTTAAACCAAAATACTAAGTGCATTAGAACTTTACCTTTCAGAGCTGAGACTGGCTTAGAAGTTCTGCTGATCTGCAAACAAAAGAGGCTGTAGGAGGGGCTGATCATATGGTGTCTGAAAGGGATAAAAATCACCAAGCTCAAATCACCCATGCCAATGAAAATGGGTGCTTTTATTCAAATTTTCAGGTTTCTCGGAAGTGCTATCCAGCCCCACACACCTCATGGGCTGTCTTCAGAATCCTGGCCTTGTGAATACTGATATTTTGCACATGGATACAGGGACGTGCAAGAACTTCCCCTGCCTCAGTCAGATGTTAGCTCCATGGTTTTCGCCCATCAAAAAGTAAAAGCTTTATTTTTTCATATTCCACTCTTTTCAGAGAATCTCTGCTGCTTAGAAATTCATGTTACTTCTCTCTCAGAGAAGAAGCTGTTACTGGTTATTACTTCTTACTAGTAATGGAAACCTGATTGGGCAGCTCCATAAGGAGAAAATGCATTTCCCAGCTGTTCTTCACTTATGTATTTTCCACTGTGAAGCCTCCAGCGCTTGGGACCGATACTTCCGGACATTAAAGTGCTCCTTGCGAAACTAAACAGCGTCAAGCAAAACATTTTTTCAAGGCGTTTGTCCAGGTCTTGTGCTTGGGTTGCTCCTCAGAGGTCACCTCGCGGGTCCCCAGCGCAGCGCTGCGGCAGGACAGCAGAGGGAGACAGCGCTCAAAGCAGGGGGACAGGCTCGGGCTTTCCCGGGACACCCACGGCCAGCAGCAGCCCTCCACCAGAAACAAGAACCGCGTTCCCGTCGCTTTGCTTTGGTGGAGCAGCGCTGGTGAGGATCGGGGGCAGCAGCTCCATCGCTGCCCTGCCCTGCCCTGCCCTGCCCCGCGGTGCTCCCCAGCCGGTCCCCGTCCCTGTGCCGCTGTCCTGGCCAGGCGCCAGCGGGCTCCTCGGCCATTCCTCGCAGGCACTGACCTTGCTGGGTCACAGCAGCACAATGTACCGACTTTATTAAGGCGTGCCCTTTAGTGAGAGTGTGTTTGGTGCATGTGTTGGGTCTGTAATTAAAATGCTAAAATATGGTTCTGGGAGAAAGTTTAACAGATTATTATCTTTCCTGCACAGAAGGAAAAGAGTGCTAGGACATATCTGTTTAAAGTGACTGTGCAAATGACATTTTGATGTTCCATATTTATAGTGCTGTCCCCCAGTCACTTGCATATAAAGGGCTGGATTATACCAGCCTGCCCCAGAAAGAGGTCGGAGAGTGAACCTGAGTCACAACCACTCCCAAGGGCCACCCAGCCTTCCCCCTTCACAGAACCACACAAAATCATTTAGGTTAGAAAAGACCTCCAAGATCATTGAGTCCAACCTTTTCCCCTGCTTCCCATGGCTGGGATGCCACTTTGATCAGGATAACATCAAAGCCTTATTCTTCCATGCTGAGCTGTATCTCTGTGGTGGTGTGATTCCTAGCTCCTGCTTTCAAGGTAAGCCAGAGAAGGATCGATAATGTCTCATCTGAAATCCAAGCTCCAGTTTTAACTCACCTGTCCCACTACCAGTTTCACTGGGGCACTTTGTTAGTGAGACCATCTCCTGCTCCCTTCCCCTGCAGTACCTGACAGTGTTGGGAGTAATACACTTCTGGGTTTGTCAGCAGAACTAATTTGAGTCTCCCTGCACAGTTTGTTCTGGTTGGTTTTTCCCTTTTTATCTTCTTTATGGAGATTTTTGGAAAACAAACAAAACCAAAACAAAATAACAAACAAACAAACAAAAAACCAAAGCCAAAAAACCCCCAAAACACCAGCCAAACCAAAATGGAAGAGCTCGTGTAAGTTTTAATCCAAGTGCAATTACAGAGTGCCAGTCAGCTGACAATGGCAGGGTAATTGATGGTGCAAAATGTCCCATTGGCTTTCTGGAGATGTTTTCTGTGGGCTTAAATATTTGTGTTTAATAAATTCAATGTACTTGGCTGAAGCTGAGTCAAAACCCATGGCAGGCTCAGACCCATACACTTTATGGCATTTGCAGGAAAGACAGTAATAAAAAAAAAATGTTGAGTGGAAAGACAAAAATTTTTTTATCCCTTTGCCATGTGGATCTTCTGACAACGTGGATTTGTTGCATCAGCTTAACTAAAGCTGTGGAAGTTGGAAGAATCTCTGATTTGCAGTACAAGATCCAGTTGGGTTCAAGGTGGCAAGGGAGAGACCCAAAGACACTAATTTGCAAGCAGATTCCTTCAGGAAACAGCTCCAGAGGGAGTCTTTTAATGAACACTATATTTTTTGCCCTGTTTCTCTTCCTCACTTGGAAAAAGGTATAAAGTTCCTCTTCCCTGAGCAAAAGTGTAGTCCACCAATGTTCAACCCCTGGGAAACTGGGTCCTGGCAAGAAAGGGATTTTATTCAATGAATGAACCTCCAGAATTTTAGATCTTTCTCCATATTCTCCTCTATCCCACAGGTGGCACAGGGTTTTTCCTCTGGTTGTTGGATTTAATCTCCTAAAAGAAATAGGGAAAAAAAGAAGTGAATGGTGCCCTTATCTACCTGTGAGTTCGTCATCATCACTATAATGTTGGGCACAGTATCTTTGAAACAGTTTCTGACTGTTTCAGAAACTGTTTGCATAGTTCATGCTATTTTTTACTAGAAAGAATATTTTAAAATTTGAAGACTGCCTGTAACACTTGATTGGAAATGTTAAATACTTATTTAAATGATACACTAAGTCTTCACTGATTTCACCAGGAGAACAATTTATTCCCCTATTTTTACACAGAATATCTGCAGTGGCTGGAGAGAAAAATGTGGAAGATATGCTAGAAAATCGACAGCAACAAGGCAGCAACTAGGTGTCAATAAGATACTACTCTAGTAGTTAAATTGCTAAATCCTATGGTTACTAAATACTCCTCAATATTAATAAGACCTCCACCTTCCTATGGCTCTGGCATACTTTTATTAAAACTTCAGAAAGTGCATTTCTACTAGGAAGGTTTGCATGTGTTTCTACAGCAGAAAAAACGCAGCTGACCTCTTTAAAGATCAAATTGACTTACAGTTGGGAAAGGGTTAGTGCTCCAATCTCTTTTTTAATAATACCATTTCTCTTTGTTGAAATCTTATCTCTATCTGTTTGGGATTTTTTAGTGGAAATATTTATTTGAAGAGGTTGGTGAGGGCATTATTGGGAGGCAGTGGGAAGGTTGTTTTAGTGGGACTCCTGCTTTGGTTAACAGCCTCTCCATGTGGATGCTTGTCTTCACACACAACTTCTGGGAGCTCATTCAGCCCTGGATAATTATTCAATGGGACACATCTGGTTCTTACAGAGTCAGCACTCCCACCAACTTCACTGGGACTGCTGCTGCAGGATTCAGCCCCACAAGAGCTAAATAGAGAAAAGAGATGAAGCTGTTTTGCTGAGGCAGAGAACAATCATTGACAAATAGATCCACTGAAGGAAGGAAAGGAAATATTACTGCAGCATTGTGTTGACCTTCGGGAAACTAAGGTATTTTGCCACTGCAGCTGGGAGGGGGCCTCAGGAAGAGCTAAGATACATGGGGCAAGTAGAGTTCCTTGGGGTTTTTTGTCATTTTGTGGGGTTTTGTGGTGGTTTTGTTGTTGTTGTTGTTGTTGTTGTTGTTTGGTTTTGGTTTTGGTTTTTTGTTTGTTTTTTTTTTTTATGTTTCTAACTAAGCAGGGTTTGTCTGCTTTATTTCCCATTTTCTGCTGGTGTGACTTCTGTCTCATTTGGTGTCTGTTGGGGCAACTTTCTACTAGGACATCTATATCCAGACTAGCAGTGATGCAGTGATGAGAAAAAGAGAGAGAGTACTTTCAGATCATAGGACAGGGAAGGAAACTGAAAGTTTCTCTGATTTGAAAGAGATGAGGAGAACATGCTTAGTTTTACATCTGAAATACTACATTTAAAGAAAAATGTAAATACATAGCATGCTTCAGAATATCACTTCTCATTGGAAACGGTGTTGTTGAATAGAACTGAGGCCACTGAAATATGAATAGTACAGGTAAATTAAAGGTTTGTACCAACATCAACCTATTCATTAAAGAAAATGGAAATTACAGGAGACAGCAGGACCTTAAGGAGTGTTTCAATAAGACTGATAATTTTGAAGATCACTACAGAAAAATGGAAACAAAAAAGAATTTGGAGGACAAATAGTTCTGATGGATGAAGTGAGCATCTGATGGTGCACACAGTCTGGGAGGAAGAAATACAGGTTGTTGACACTAATTAGGGATAAAGTGAAAGGAACTGCAGGTCATATGCTGAAGAAGCTCATGAAGGAAGCAAATCCATGTGAAAACTCATAGCAGCTCATGGCACTTGCTGGGGGAGGGAGGCAGACATGGGGAGCAGGAAGAAAGATGAGTCTTGAGTGTGAGGAAAGCTGACAGTGTCCTAAAGCATACCAGGCAAAGCTGAAATCTAGTACTGAAGAGGGCTTTCAGAGAGAAATGGAGCTGCTGAGGGCAGCATGAGAGGGGAAGGAAGCAAATTGTAGAACAAACCAGGGGTGAGGCCAATGGAAGGAACCAGGGGAAATGAGATAAAATGATAAAGGGATCTGGAGAAGAGAAATACTATCTGAAAAGTCAGAAAATGTGAGAGAGCTTTAAGGAGATAGTGTCCTTAATTTTGATCCTACAACCCTGCAGCAAGTATTATAAAGGGGACGTAGACAGAAGTCTTTATTCATTGGTGATGTCTGTCATAATGGGCCCTTGGAGGTTTTGGCAGACTCCAATTTAAAGTAGCTCTGAGATAGACTGACATAAAAAAAAAGGCAGTTTAGCTTCAAGGGATCTTAAAACTGCCCTAGCTCAGTAGCTCAGTAAGGAATCTTCACCTGCAACTCAGGGTCTGGAGCTCAGCTTTGTATTTCAGTTTCTCCAAGCAGCTCCTGGTTTTATAACCTGTTAATCCAGTGATCCTCTTCCCTGAGCATTATCAGCAAAGGTAATGCTGGATGGATGGGGACAGATGGGGGTGACTTAGTGCTTTTTTGGCAAGTGTGTTGATGGGGGGCTCATTACCTGGAGAGCTTAGTGACAGGGATGGTAGATACAGAAGTAGATACAGAAGTATCTGACCTAAGCAGGGCTTTGCCTCCTTAGTGTAGGTTCTCCTTCTGGCCTGACAATTTATGAACATGAATCTCTAGTCCTCTGCTATCTATGGCTTCCTTGTTACTGCAGGTTCATAGGACAGGCTGTTTTCAGAGGCTCCCAGAAGTGTATAATCCCCTCAAGAGAGTTAGATAAAAGACCTGTTTCTCATAGTGATGCTTATTAGGAGGTTTTACACACCTCAGTGAGGAAGAAAGGAACCAAAGGTTGCAGGTAAAGTATGTCTGGAGCTCAGCTGAAAGCAGCTGTCAGCATTGTACAGGTTTGAACCCAGGCTACTGTGCTTCTCTGCGGCCAGGTGGCAGCCAGTGATGTGGGCCTGAATGACACTTTGGGAATGAAAAGGAAGTCTGTAATTAAAGCCATATCAGGAATCTGACTCAGAGAGCCTATACAGGTAACTTTTACTTACCCTGGTGAATAATTCAGGGGGATTGTACATGTGAGTCAACTAGTGCTTTATGCAAGTTTATGAATTAAAAAGAGAGTAGAGCTGGAGGTCCTTGCTGGTGTAAATCATATAGCTGAACTCAGTGAGACATACCTAGTTGCGCTGGTTGCAAAACTGACAACACTTCTGAAGAACACAAGAGACAAGAACATTAAACAAGAGAAAAAACTTGTGGTTGTAGTTTATGGCATGTTCCTCCCTGGCAGTGTATGGACAGAAGAGAGAACTGAAAAAGTAATTGTTTATTAATTATGTAAATGATGGATGTTTCTTTTTCTGTTAACTCCTTCATGAATTTTCTGTGGAAGAGGTTACAGCTTTCTCAGCTCTTACCTACTTTAAATTATTTGTCAAATTCTTCCTGCAAATACTTCACATTTTAACTCATGTGTAAGAAGCATTGTGGAAGAATTCTGAGCAGATGCATGGGTGTTTTAGGGTCTGTGAATTGTCTTCTTTTCTTCTCTTCCATTGACTTTACAGGGATTAGGTCATCAGCATGAATGATGGATGCACATCAAAAAAATTATGCTTTAATAGCCATGAGCTACACTTGCTTTTTTGATTTCATAGAAACAGATCCAGTTCCAGCTGGGAAATGTCAGGTTCTGAAAGGCAACATTTTTTCCAAGAGAAGTGGGCTCTGGAGGCTCTTGTCCCAGCTGAGTTCAGTGAAATGTTTATGAAACAAGTAGGGACTGAGAAATATTCTTGTTTCTCTAAGGTGGTGTTTCTCCATAACCAGCTTTCAGTGCTGGAACCTCCTTCACTGCAGTCAGTGAGATCAATAGTCAATTCAAAGGTGCAGAAAAAAGAAGTGTCATTGCTAGTTTTCAATCTCACTTTAATATTTGAAACTGAGCCACTTCAGACAGTCTGGGGCTGGTTTTCACCCACTGAAGTTACAGGTAAATCAAGCAGCCAACGTGGATTTGGTACATGCTCCCAAACTGGGAGCATCTTTAAAAACCTGCATGCAGCTTGTTTACAGCACTTGTAGGAGGTCAGAGCCTGCCCTTCCAACAGAAACAGCTAAATCAAGAGGGTATAATAAAAGCACTGAAGGCTTCTTGAAACCAAAAGAGGATAGTTGAAAACTTGTCAGCCCTTCTTCCACATGGAAATTGCTGTGTCCCACAATAACATTTACAGTTCTGTCTGTCTAGTTGTGTCAGCAGGGAAAACACCACTCGAGCAGGCACTGGAACGTGTTCTGATGTTGACCAGGAATAGAAGCACAGACACTGGTGCCTCTGGAAAGTGATGACCCAGATACTTTTCCACTGTGAAATTATCAGTCAAACATATAAATGCAAGACTTGTAACACCTTGATATGAATTCTTACGGCATTTACTGTCACAAGTTGGGGTGATGTCATGACACAAATGATGCATTTACCAGACCAGACTTTAACAAGTTAAGATCAATGAACTGTTCCAAAACGGAACTTTTATGTGTGCTGTTTATACACAAGGAGTATTAAAAAGAAAATAAAATGGGCTGCCAAAGCACTGATGACATGCAGAATATTGAAATAAATAGCTGATGATTCAAAAAGTGCTGAGAGAGGAGTTTACTCAAGCACAGCAACGTTGCGTGTTTGTATCATTTCTGGGGGCTGTGTCACACTGGTTACCACTGTTACAGTCCCAGCTCCAGTGTATGTAGAACATTAAGGGCAGTTTTTCTGCCATGGTGAGAGGCTATTTATTGAAAACACCAAGTTGTGTATATTTAAGTGTGAAAAGAACAGCATGTTCACCCACCTGAGTGGTTGTTACTGTCTAAATATTTGTCTTCAGCAGATCTCATTCCCAAGGTGCCTGATACAGCCTAGCATTGGGAAGTATCCGTAAAATTAATATTAAGAAATTCATATGAGAAAAAAACTCCATATCAAAATAAGTCATCAAAACTCTCATAATGCAAAACATGAAAATGTCAATATTTATATAAAATCTTCCACCCAAAAGTCTCAAACTTGCTCAGTCTAAACATTCTTTGTTTGTATTTATAGTTGCTATAAATACTGAAGTATTTTTTCTACGTATTGCAACAGATACTTAAAAATCACTGATTTTTACACATCCTCTGATGTGTATGTATTTTTATTCTCCTTCCAACACCAAAATTCCTGTACTTTGAAGGTTAATGGTTGCTGCTACTGAAAAATATTCAGTATGATCTCAGAACAGCTTGTCATAGGACATGAGCTAGAAACCCCCAGTTGGTGAAATACGGATATTGTTGGGTGATATAGAGTTACATAAGCAGGAATTCTCCAAGGACATTTTGAAGTCCTTTATTGCTGTGGAAAGCTGCACAAGATTATTAATGATCACAAGTGGTCAGAATGTTTTGCATGGTCAGAAATGGGATAAAAATAACACACCATTTTTATTTTAACAGTGTGCTAGTATGGAAACAGTGTTATAGTCTCATCCTTGCTGTAATAGATCACAAATCTCTTGATCTATTGATTCTTCTACAAGCAAGTGAAGTGCAGTGTCCAGGAAACTGTGCATCCATCGCTCTGAGCTTGAGAAGCAGTCTATGACACTCTTGAATACACCTAAAAGTAATAACAGATTTCTGAGGGGAAGCAACTGCAGTTCTCTGTAGAGACTGAAGGGTGTGTGAATATCAGAATCCCCCCCAGAACAGTGAGGGAAAGCCAGAAATGGGAATCACATTCTTGTTGGTGTGGTATTTTCCAAATCACATGCTCTTAATGAAAATTATGAGGCAGGGTCACTGAAAATCAGGTTAACCATATGGCGAGCGCAGTGCTTGCTTCGTAATGCGTGGGTTTGCTGAGGATTAGAAATCTATTAGAGAGCAGATTTGGAATTCCATTGAAGAAAGTAATGAACTGCATTTCAGTGGAGAGAAAGTAATCTCAGATAAGCAGAGAGCACAGTTTGACAGTGTGTTGAAGGGGTTCAAGAGGTGAAGTAAAAGTCACACAAAGCCACTGAGGAGATACACTGAGGTGAAGTTCTTTTACTTATTTATTGTGCTGTAGGTTTCTTGAGGAGGAGTTCTGTAGATGAAGTGCATGCAAGAGTAGGTCTATTAAAGGCAGCTCTCAAAATACTGAACACACGGGGCTCAAGCACTTAGCTAAGAAGCAGATAAAAAGTCTCAAAAATAATTCAAATAAAAAATTAGAAGCTAGTGAATTATGTTGTTTCTAAATGTTCAGTGAGCTATTGGTACATCAAAATTATATGTGAAATGAATCTACAGGATACACAGAACGTCTAAAATTAGATTGGGAGATATTTTAGGTCTCAAAAATCTGAAAGGAGACCAAGAGGCTATCCATAATTTTCATTTTGCAAACCAGAATACAAACCACAAAACCCTAGAAGGAATTTCTGTATAGTGATAGGATGAACTGTAAAGAAACTAGTGATTGTGGTTGGATTTTCTCATTTATTTGTACGGTACTTCTGTTCCTAGTGAAACTGCATAAATATGTTTTTTCAAAACAAAGAGTGGTACCACAGAAATCAGTATGCAAACAGTGTGTTGCTTCAATATCATTGCCAGGCTTCCTTGGATTCCAGACTTGACATGTCATAAGAATTTATTTTCTTTGCATAGCATGTATATTGGGCCTAAATTAGCTGTCAGCACAAGGAGATGCTTCATGAGTAGTGAATTTTTACTTTTTGCTTCTCTGTGCTATGGGGAGCATTAAACTCTATGATGTGATGGGGTGTAGTTTGATTTCCCCCCGTGCCCAACTGTCAGCAGATTAAAAAGTGAGTAATTTCTGGGTGTGCCTTTGTTCCTACAGTTTCAGAGTTCATACTGCTTACAGAACACTGAGAAAGTTAAAATATCTGGAGACATAATCTGTACCTCACAAGATGCTCTTCCATTTGTAGACCTATAAAGAGAGGCTCTGCAGAGAGCAGGGGGATATCAGACTTCAGTCTGTACCTCAGAGACAGTTCTTAGCTCACAAACTGTCTGACCTGGGCTCTTGGGGTCAACGTTTGGCTCTGATTTCTGTGTCACCTCACACAAATCATTTAATCATTGCACTTGCCTGTTCTGCATTAATAGAATTCATCTGCAGTGTGGAATTTATCCATCCTGGAGGACACACGGTGTGAAAGCATTTATTCTCAAGATACTGAGATCAGCCACCCACAGGCCTTTGTGCTTGATCTTTTCCCCATCATTTCTTACAGGCAATTGCAGACAATTTTTCATCCACTCTCAGGCTTTTCTTCTGGTTTGGGATAGATTTTTTTCTTTTGGAGGCTGCCTGTGGATCTGGTTTGCTGCTTGTTCTTTTTAACTTGCACATTGATGCATTATTTCAATTTCACTCCCTTTTGCCATTATTTCCTTCAATGTGTTTTCTAATTGCATGGTCTGCCCAACTAAGCTGCAGCTCAGAACCACTTTTGGTGCTCACCTTGCAGCACTTGTGTCTATACACTGCAGAGTTACAATGAATTCTGCTTCTCCATGCTCATCTCCTCCTGCTGCAAAATACTTTCTCTCCTATTTCCACTCTACCATCCTTCTGACCAAACAGTTTTCTTCTTCCAGCTGAAATTCCATGCTTATAATCTCAGTAACATTTTTTCCAGCTTGCATCCTGTTTCAAAACCTTCCGCACCTTTATTCTTAACTTCTCTGTACAGGTTTCAGCAATTTATTTCAGTGAAAACTGTACATACCTTCCCCCCTGAAAAGACCATTTGCTTTTCCCATCCCCTCCCAGATTGCTTTGCAGTCTTTGTAAAGATTCAGTGTTATCTTCTCCCCTGATTCAGGTGGAAGTTCCTGAGTCATGCTCCTTCTCTAATCATCTCCATCTGCCTCAGTGCCATCCTGTTTTGTTTTCAGTTTGTAACTATGTTTTCCCTCTTTTCCTTCCTTTCTCCTATAGTGCTCCAGATTTTCCCTTCACAGTACAGTCATGCTTCAGTCTTTCCTAATACAAATTTCACACCTTTCACTTCAATATGCCTTTATGTGTTCTCCTTTGTCTTTCTCCTTTTCATTTACGTGTAACTGAAGGTGCAATTCAGAACTTTGAAGGTCTACTTTTCAGTTATATCCTTACTTTTCTTCCCCTTTTGCTTCATCAGACATATCCAACTGAGGTCACTAAAACCTTTTCTCTCAGAAATGGCCAGAAATGTTATTCAGGGCTTATTCTTCTTGACCCATCAATAACATTCACATCAACTATCAAACATATCAAACCTTTCTCATGATGGCCCTTGTTCCTGGGCAATGGTCCGAATAAATACCTGCAAATTGTTGTATTTATTATTTTATCATGTTTCAAATCTTCTTTAAAATTCTTGTCAGTGAAGGCATCAGTGATCCAACTCATCTCTGCCATTCTGACCAACACTGCTTCAGTTTTCCACATGTAGATCCATGTTAACTCTTAATGTTACTCATATTGCTCTTGTGAGAGTACCTGTCTTTTACTCTGGATCTGTATGGAGCAAGACCTGTGGCTCAGTCATGTCTTGGTCCATAATTGATGCTCTAAGTTCTACAGCAATAGTAATAACTTTAATAGTAGATAGAATCCTATTGATATTCAGCACTGTAATCAGCACCTTCAAAAATGCTTATAAATAGTACAGAGAAATTATTGGCAGGAAGGTCAGATGTTTCCTAGGTTGCTTAAATAACAGAAAACAAAATTAAATTCCTCTTAATGAGCATGGCTTGAGACTGATTTTCATGGATTAAAACAGATTAACCCACTAAACATAACTTCAGATCCTGATTCAGTTTTTTCTTTTCTTGAAGCTAAAAGACATTTAAGTTCTTCTTCTATTGATTCAGTCTTTTTTTTTTTTTTTTTTTTTGGTCTTTGGACCAAAAAAAACCAACAAACAAAAAGCCAAAAAAACCAAGGATATAAGTCAAAAATTTGGCAAAGAAACCTATAGAATAGGTTGCAGCCACCTGTTCTGAGTGTTCACTGAGAAGGTTAATCAGATGTGGTGAGCTGACTAATAGAGATGTGGGCTGAACTGTTAAAAAAGGAGAAGTTTTTCAGAAGAGGATTCCCAAGAGACAAGGATGGAAATGTGGTTTTCTCTGGTGTGTGGCCAAAGATTTTAGTGTGAATATTGGATTATTACAAGTTGTTATTTATGCATGGCAAAGGAACAATCAAGACCTTCCTTATGCTTACATTTATTTTTGCTGTCCCGTAAAGGCAATAACATTTGTATATCTCTCAAAAAGTATTTAAGCCTTGCATGTATTTGCAGCATCCTCTCCTGCCTTGCTTTGAAGGGCTTCAGTCTTCAACTAGGTCATCATCACATCATTAAGAAAAAGGGCTCTTTCTGTCAGGCTCAGTAAAGCCTTTACCAAAACAGTGTTCTCTGACTGTATTTCACATTCAGCTTCTCATCTTAGCCTTGCTAACTACAAATTAGCCTTGGATTACTCTCTATTTCTTATGCAGCGATCTCCAGTTCTTAGTTGTTGTCAAAAAAAGCTCTTAATTTCCCAGCTCTCAACTACTTTGCAGTTCTCAACTAGGCAGTCTCACGGACTATCTTAACACGAGTGTCAAACTTAAAATAATCATCTTTTTATCAAACTTCTAATTTGCAAAACCCTGACCCAATGTATGTGTTTTCAAAGACCTGTAAGATCATTCAGTCCAGCTGTTAACACTGTCAAGTCCACCACTAAACTGTGTCCTTAAGTGCCACATCTGCATGTCTTCTAAATGTTTCTAGCGTTGGTGACTCCCCCACTTCCCTTGGCAGCCTTCTCCAGTGCCTGACAATGTTTACATGACGAAATTTTTTCTAATACCTGATCTAAAGCCCTGCTTGAACAACTTGAGGCCATTTCCTCTTGTCCAGTTCTTGTTACTTGGGAGAAGGACCGACCCCCACCTGGCTGCCCCCTCCTTTCAGGCAGTTGTAGAGAGCGATAGTGTTCCCCCTGAGCCTCCTTTCCTCCAGACCAAACACCCCCAGCTCCCTCAGCTGCTCCTCATCAGACTTGTGCTCCAGACCCTTCCTCAGCTCCATTGCCCTTCTCTGGACATACTCCAGCCCCTCAATGTCCTTCTGGCAGTGAGGAGCCCAAAAGTGAACACAGGATTGAGGTGTGACCTCACCAGTGCCTAGCACAGGGGACAGCCACTGTCCTGGTCCTGCTGCCACACCACTGATGACACAGGCCAGGTGCCATTGGCCTTCTTGGCCACCTGGGCACAGCTAGCTCATGTTCAGTCACTGTCAACCAGCTTCCTCCCAGTCCTTTTTCACCAAGAATCTTTCGAGCCACACTGTCCCCAGCCTGTAGCACTCCCTGGGGTTGTTGTGACCCAAGTACAAGACCAGGCACTTGGCCTTGTTGAACCTCAGACCTCAGCCCATGGATCCAGCCTGTCCAGATACCTCTGTAGTGCCTTGCTGCCTTCCAGCAGATCAACACTCCAGCCCAAATTTGTGTCATCTGCAAACAGACTGAGGATGCACTTGATCCCACCATTCAGATCATCATTAAAGATATTAAATAGAATTGGCCCAATTACTGAGCTCTGAGGAACACCTCCAGTGACTGGCCACCAGCTGATTAAACTCCACTCATCACCACTCTCTGGGCCCAGCCATCCAGCTATTTCTTTTCATTCAGGAATTTAATCTCTTGTGTCTCCCTATTACCATCTATTTGTATTTTCAGTTTACATTTTTGCTTTCCAAGGCACAGTAGAACACAATTTAAGGGATGACTGAAGTGTTTGCATGGCTATTTCCATGGCTTTCTTCTTTATGGCTATTACAGTGTATTGATTATCAGAATATAATGGAGGATGGAGTTTTGGGGAATTAAAAATTTCTTTGCAGTCCCTGATCTCAATGCAACTGTAAGATTAGGTAGATATTGTCCATGTAACCAGGGACAATTTAAGAGAAATTCTACCTTGAAAGGTTTCCACTCTCCAGTCTCCCAAGACTTATTTTCCTTGTATTTTGCCAGTCAAGTAAGCAATTTTTCCCTTCCTCAAAACTGTTTTGCGGTTTTTTTTGTTTTTGTTTTTTTTTTTTTTAAGTTTATGGGAGAATCAGGGAGAAATTGAAAGGACTTGAAGTTAATCTCACCTAGGGGCTGAAGTACCCTTCCTAACCTTTCAGATTCATCTGGTTTTGCTTTTAGGAGGGGAACAGGTAAAAGACATCTTTTTTTGTAGGAAAGGTCTGACACATTTGTACCCTTCCAGGTGCATTCCTCTGGTGGCCTGCAGTTTGCACATGCTCTTTGTTCCCTTGGTATAGGGAAGTTGTAGCTTTCAGGATGCTTCACTGCCAGCCAGACCCCTCTGGTCAAGACTTGGCTTTATCCATACATCCTTCAAAAATACAGGATTTGGGCTAGATGGCAAAAGGATAATCACAATCGCTAAGGAGTCACTAAAAGCCCCCTTGAATTTCTACAAAGCCTTTTCTGCAGAAAAGGCTGTGACTCAAGGGTTATAGTATTTCTTGGTGTGGAATTTTCAAAATCTGTAAGGTCATATAATCATAAAGTGGTGCAAATGTGAAGACTTGATAGGAGGAAGGATGCTGTTCCATGCACACCATCTTGCTACTGAGAATGGACTGTCTTGGGATTTTACACTTCCTCATACACTGAAAATGGAGTTCAGTCCCTAATATCCATCACTGGGTCTCCATCGCTAATGATCAGTTCCTTCAGGCAATATTTAATTGAGTAGTACAGTAATTTTGTGATCAAGATATAAATTTATTACAGACTAGATTGTGACAGACAAACTCATTTCACCTATGACCTAAACTGAATATGAACTCAACTCTTCCCAGGTAGGAAGCTGATGTATAAAATTGTTTTCAACTCATTGCCAGCGGATTTAGAGTGCAAATTTTTAGTGGTTTAATCTGGGATTTATACCTGAAACCAGTTGGTATAAGAGTTGGCCAAACCCAAGATGGACAAATAAACCACAATTTTTTTCCAAAGTAGGATAAGCTCACAGAATGTTAGTGTTACCAGAATAGTGCTTTTGGTGGGAAAGACAAAATCCCTAGTTTTTATTTTAACATTGAAATGCACAAATATAATATTTCTCGGAAACATGTCTGTATGTTATGTTCTTGGCTATACACTAAAAATACAAAAGCTAAAATGAATATTACAGTGCTCACAACATGTGTGGTTTTGTATGTTTTTGCTAGTGATTATAGATATAATACAGTTTTAAAAGATACTTTCCATAAAATAGCATACAGACTACTCTAATTCAGGTGTTGGTCAACATTTTTTTTTAAATAAAGCCCTAAAAATTTACCACAGCCAGAAGGAAAGGCAATGGCTTTCTCAGACATTTCAATATGCTGAAATTAAACAAAGCAAAAATTACATTTATGCTGTACAGTTAATAACTTTTAATAATCATCAAAATTCTTTCTTAAAAGAAATTAAGGACTTTCTAGCTTTAAGGCTGGGTGAACAAAGACCTTTCAAGAACATTTTCCTGCTGTTCTGTAGGTTTATTGTCTAAATAGATATTCCCATTGATCACTGTTTGCTTTACATTTTTTCACTTCATATTTTAAATGGACATATATTTGAATACTTACCATTATATGGTCAGTGGAGCTATTCATTTAATAGGTCAAATAATCATTATATTTCACTAGGACGCTGGGGTTTAATTCACTTAACATTTTAATCTTCCATCAGTTTTTCCTTTAAGAGGATTTCACTGCATATACAGGATTTGTATAAATCTGTGGAGTAAATTTATTCTTATAACAGTTTTATTCTTTCATCAGAAATTCATTTAAATGGATTCTACTATATATCACATTCACTGCCAGTGTGGCTTTAGGTCAGGCTGTAATTGATGCAAAAGCAATGAGGTATTAAAAGAGAAAGGAAATATCTGAAATTGGAAAGAGTTCAAAAGGTGTGCCATTGTAAGGCCATGACATTCCTCGGATATGATGGGGGCAGAGGATGGACCACTCATAAACCATTTTTGTCCAAAGCCTGGGATAGCTGCTGATTTCAGGTTGTACGAAAGTCAGAATCTATGCTAAGAGGGCCAAGTTTGAAGGGACACATCAACACAAGAATCCTATATCAGGTTAATAAATATGGTCCCCTCTATTTGAGACAATTCTAGAAATATCAAACCAGAAAACTGGAATATGTTCCTTTTCCCAAGTTCTGAGGTGGATTGGTAATAGCCAAGCTTAGTAGAAAAGAAAGAAGGTAAAACTAGAAGGGGTTTTCATGTGCACAGGCAAGAACAGAGAGAAGAGGATTTATGGGGAAAAGGAGAATGGTGTAGGTAGTGTAAATATACTAACATTTCCTACATATAGAAAAAAAATAGCAAAAAAATTTCTAAATTTCTTTATGTCACCTACTACCATTTAATACATGCAGCATAGGGATAGACTTTAAAAAATATTAATCGAAGTTAATTAATGACTTAGCTAAGTTGTTATACTGCAAGAGCTACAGGGTGTGGGTTCATACCTCTGTCCAGATCCAGCCCCACAGCTGTCTGTTGGTGACCTTGCTGACAAAAGCTTCTTGGCCCTGTGTGTGTGGAAGTCAAAGACAGTCCAAAATGCACCTGGCTGTGTGATACCTTCATTGGTATTAGCTGCAGGAGCTGATGGAACTTCTCAGGATATATGGAGCAGCCTGTGGACCTCTGACAGTGCTGGTGCACTCAAACAGCCAACTTGCATAACCTCAAAGTAAATAGAAGAAAAAAAAATGGTTTAAAGCTGACAATAGATAGGAAAAAATTGTAAAATAGCGGAGGAAAATTCAGAAATTCTGAGGAATATGCTAGAGGGATAGAATCTGTAATATTTATGTGTGTGTAAGAAAGACTACATATCTTTATTCAATTAAATAATATCAACAACATTAATGGAAAAAATTGCCAAGAAAATAAATTTATGGTAGCATCACTGTTTTTTAAAGGAAAAACAAAAACTTGTATAATTTCTTTTAAGTGCATGACACATACAGTATCTCTTAGTCAATTTAAAAATTGTTCTTTTGCCAGAATTGCCGATAGTTGGAAGAAAGTTTGGACTATAAGTAGCATTTCAGCACTGATGAGGAATGTTTGATTAGATCAATGAAGAAATATATAATGAAGGGTCTTCTGTTGAACATGTACTGTGCTTCTGATTTCAATTCAGCAAATAAGTTATAAAAATCAATTATTTACATGTAAAACTAAAATGCCATCTCAGAAATTACAATTGTTACACGCAATTTTCTTAGTTTTCACAGAGACATTTTAGATGGTATTGTGTAATTATTCCTTTTTTAATAACTTTTTCATCTCAAACATGGGCACCCAGGCTATGGCTGAGAGCACAACTCATTTAGGTTTATGGTTAAAAGTACAATAAAGATAAGTTTTAGTGTTAGGAGAGGCACAATGCCTAAATATTCAGCAGTAGTGGGGGTGCAAAATGGTTGGCACAAGGAGCAATATCCTGCAGAACATTTTCTCTGCTGACAGTTTTTCCATCTGGGTGATGGCTTTTGAGTGTGGGCCAAGCCTCAGTCCATCCTGGTGGTCAGGGTTAAGGTTAGGAGAGAGACAGTTTGCCTTTCTTCACTCAACTTGATAATCGGTTTTTCATTTTCCTGTCTACGAGAGCTCTGTATTTATAGGGTATCCTTCCATCACACTTGAAGTTGCACCCTTAGAATGGTGTGATGACTTTGTATGCCAGGGATCTGGTGCCTTCAGCTTGCTGCAGTCAATTTACTTTTGACAACCAAGAAATTTGATTTTTATAATGATGTGTAAATCACAGGGAAGGGTTGTCTATAATGGACTTAGTAGAGTTAGGAGCAAGAGTGCAGCAGCTCATATCAAGAGGATTTAAAAATAGCTGCACAGTAAAGGAGATAATCTTCATGGAGAAGGAGAATTTGAAGAAATTTGGGACAGCCAGGTAATAGTCACACAGCTTGGAGGTTCAAAAGCTGTTGTTGACTTGTTATGGTCCATTGTGGCTCTGGTGTGGTACTTGGTTTGATATATAAGAATCCCAGGAGCCAGGAGGCTGGCTGAGAACAGAAAGATGGGGTGAAGTGCAGCATGCCGGAAACAGCTGCACCATCTCACTGCTCAGTACACCGAGCTGCATGTTTGTTAAATTGAATTATACCTTTAAATTAATTCAATTGAATGTGAGAGGAATGAATTATAGATCATTCTTGGTGAGGCTATAAATATGGCTTGATAAAACCCAGCACCACAAATCAGAAAAGCCTACAATAATGTATTTGCATGTTTACATATCACTCCCCTGTGGTGGATTAGCAAGCAGAAAGAAGTCTAAAACCACAGGGAGAAGGTTTAAATAGGATGATGCAGACATTAGTGAATGATTAACCATAATTTCACAAAGGTGGAGGGTAAGCTGTTCATTTTGCAGAATCTCACAAATGTGTTTTGAACGATTAACTAAATTTGCTTGGCAAAAGTTTAATTAAGGCTGCCACTGATTAACAGCAATTATTTAACCTGGTGTATAGGCTGGCTACTCACACTGTGTGGAGAGCACAGCAGTAATGATAGGTAGGTGTTCAGGGGTACTTGGGACTGTCTGTGCTAGCTACCCCACCTGCAAGGAGCAGAGGGAATCAGACAACATTCCACAGCTCTCCTGAAAGGCCCCACGTAGCCCCAGAGGAGTCTCCCTAATGGAGTGCACAAACACAGCGTCCATACACAGCCAGCCCTGTGGGCCAGTGCACCAGGGAGTAGGGTCAGAGCCCTGTCCTCCCTGGTGAAAGGATGGATGCTACTTTCAACACTCTTGACATTTCTACAAAGCTGCAAATTCAGACTGGGCCTTGTGTCTGCAAGGGAGCTCCAGGCAGGGAATGAATGGAGCTCTCTTCTGTTCTCCTTTGCTCCTTCTTCCTCCAGCAGTCCCAGCCTCCCCTGACTTCTTGTTGCTCTTATTCTTTGTGAGAATGAATGTAATCTGTCCCTGGCTGGCTACACCAATATTTTCAAATGCTGCTTATGGTCTTTTATGAGTAATACTATTTTGGCACAGTTAGACACACTCATGAGAATAAATGACGTCTGTTTCATGTAATTTTTTTTTCCTTTTTAGGAAGGGAAAAAAAAAGAAGACTAGTACTTTTAATAATAACTTGTGACCAAGCTGATTAGGAAATAAGTATTTCCTTGAAAGCATTTTGAGAGGAAGCACAAACATTTGTTTAAAAGAGCACAAATTCTCTTCATAGGTTTATGGCAACTTTCTTACTTGTATTTTTACTCAATTATTAAACATTCTCTCAGTGTTTCGTGACAGAGACCCTGGTTTCACATTGAGGTTCTGGTTGACTGTATCTCAAGCCCCAGTGAAGAGGTGTTGATTGTCAGATAATGGCAGACCAGGTGAACCTTTCTGATGGCTACTGGATACAGCTCTGCCTTCTAAACAGCTCCACGAATGTTACTATAAAATAAGGAAATATGGTATGCTTGGATGGTTGACACAGCGACATACAAGTTAAACACTGTTTATTATTAGTGTTCTTTATAATTGAGAAGACCTGTGCAATCCAGGCAGGATTTCAATGTCTTCCCAAGACTTGACAAAGATATATATCCTCCTGTAATTGAAATGTCTGCTGCTTTTATGCCTAAATCATGCAGCTTACTAGTGTTCCATCCATTTGCTCCACAACTTACTGTGAATAGTTCTTATTTTGGAGGCTGAGTATTTCATTTATATCTCTCCTGTATTGTGATGTTTGCAGATTCACAGTGTTATTCAGGCAGTAACTTCACACATCTCAGAAGTTCCAGCATTACTTCATCAGCAGTTTATATGAGTGCTCAGTTCCAAAATGTCTCAGTTACCTTGTTTACAATGATTTTCAAGCTCACACAATTTAGTAAACAAATTTACTAAAAGGTGAACTCATGTTACTGTTCCATTAAGAAAGACATATATCTTGCTCTATATTTGCACCTAAGACCTAAACTTAATGTCTACTAATACCAAGTATGGCTATTCTATTTTTCTGTCAGCAAGCTCTAAAAACTAGCTAATTTTTAGCTTGCTTGCTTTCTGTTTGTATACCTCATTACTGTATATCATTACTGCCTACAGCAGTACAATAAACAACATATAGTCAAGCAGTATCATAGCCACAAAAAGTTTAAAAAAAACCCCAAACTGGAGATCATTAATTATCTTTGGATCAGGTTATTAAGGGTGTTTCTATCAATCTACTTCTGTGCTTTGTTTGTTCTTTGAATACTCATAGATAATTAGCTTATCTCCTTCTATCAGTGTCTAAAATAAAGGACTAATGATGTCAGGACCGCTTGCTTTGACATTTATGAAATATGCTATGATCTACCTGTAACTGATTGTAGGGGTAGCTGGAAGAGCACATTTTTAGATTGCTTCATTTTCTGTTATCAGAAAATCTGTCAGCCTTAGCTGGAAGGCTTAAGCTGTTCCCCTACTTCAAGGAGGCCTCTACGTGTCATGCCCTTGGGAAGCATCTGTTGTTTAATTTTGTGAACCGATGTTCAGGTTAAACTGCAGAAGATTAGCCAGGTCCTCCTCCTTTTTTTGTTGCACCTGCTGTTCCCCAGAGCCCCCCGGGGCAGGGAGGGGGATGAATGCTGTCCTTGGGGATCAGGGTTGTGCGGGAGGCAGACCCTGGGGGCTGCTGTTGCGGTTCTCAAGGAAAGCGTAGGGAGTGAGGAGTGGAGAGAAGCAGGGGGGAGGATGCTGCCAGCAGGTCCCTCTATCCCTCGACCTTCTCAGGCTCAAGGTAACCTGTTCTCTTGCCTCTCGAGGCACCAGCTTTGAAGTGAGCTTTCCTTCCCTCTCGGAGGCAGGGTTTAGACCCTGTCCCTGTTTCTCCTACATGATCCCTTGGATTACTGTCTTTATTGATAACATCACACCAGGTACCCAAAGGGGCAAAGTTAAGACCACATGAATGCCTTATATTCAGGTATTATTATTTTATTCAAGAGCTTTCTGAAACTTTCATCTTTACAGTAGCATAGCTGTTCCACTTCACTATTATTTAAAAATATGCAATTACAATTTAGCCACAATGGGTAGCTTTTCATCATTACCAAGCTGCTTTCGACTCCATGTGTCCCTTCTCCCACTGGTGAGCACAAATCCAGGTTTGCCCACTCAGGTGCTCTTTGCTCACCACCCACCCCACACTACACTGGAGGAGCAGATGTGTGTGGGTCGGGTGATGGAGATGGGGCCCTGTTCCTTTGCAATCCCAGCAGCCAGCACTTGGCAAGGGCCTAAAGAAATAAATAGAGGAGTTTCTTCTGGGCATAAGCAGGGGGAAGAGGCTCTGTTTCAATGTCAACAGGATACTCTCTGCAGAGCTGGATTACCTGCCCCTACAGAAAAATCCACAGTCGCTTTTCTCCACTCGGAATTAGTAGATTAAACTCCGGTTTGACATCTTTTAGTCTTAGAAGCAATTGACAGGTTTTAGAGAAAGTACTGGATTGCCATAATCTGGTTGTAAGGTGACAGATGTTTGCTTAGCTGGGTTTAGGTCACTGGGTGGGATGGCCTCTATTCTTCAGGTTAGTCCCAGGACATAGGATAGGTAGTAAGATGATGTTTTGAAATTCAAAGCAACCAAGGGTTACAGAGGAACTCTTTCTCTGTCAGAGTGTTTTAATGATTTGTGGCAGGCTGCTTTAATGCTGCAGTGTGGCTGCAGATTCTTCAAAGTATTTGCTGCTTCCTCTAAGTATAATCTCAATTTTGTGAAGGTTTAACATGAACCAGCTGTTTTACAACCATATGGTGACCTGAGCAAGACACTGGACTGACTAGATTTTTTCAGTTTTACAAAGTGTGGGGTTTTACGTGGATACAGAAAAATGCAAGATAGAGAAGTTTATAAAATATTTCTCACTGCATTCACTTCTACTCTTGGAGCAGCTGCTTATGCTGAGCCTCTGAACTGAGTCAGTTAATTTACTCCAATAGATACTAAATCAGTCCCTTTATCCTTAATGATTAGGCAGCAGCAAAAGGCACATCTGATAAAATATGGAGAAATCCAACACAAAACTTAAGCTTTCCTCACAGAGAAAGAAATGAGGCCTAACTGTTACTGAGCAGGTTAATGGCAAAACTGTACCAAGTAAAATCATTCTGCAAAATGAAAGCAGGATCAAAGACATTAGACACAGGCAATAGCGTGTTTAAGGTACAATAAAGAGTGCCTCAAGCCATATTTGTCAGCTACTATTCCTGTTTTATAATTAACAGCAGATTACAATTGAGTTAAATCTTAACACTTCACATTGCAGATTTTCTGTAAACAAGGTAATTTGTTTGGCTTAATTCTGTATTCCAAGTAACCCTTATAAAAGGTTTACTTCACTGAAAACTACCATCCATCTCTTAAATTCAACAGTTTTATCTGACCTGGCTTCCTTAAACATTTTACTTTTTTTTACGAAGATTAAAAAATACACAGTGGAGTAAAATTATCTCAGCTTTGAAAATATGAAATTGCATCTGAAGCAGTGCTTCAGTATGTAGTAATTTACTGTGGTAGCTCTAAAGCACAGATGGGAGCACAGAAAGAGGATTAAGCTGCTTTCCATATCCTAAACTTTATCAGGGATAACACAGAAAACTGTGTCATTCATTACTGCCTGGGGAGTTCTTAAGTGTTAACAATTTATCCAGCTGATACAGTAGAAAACTAGGAAGCATTTTTTTCATTAGCAATAACAGACTGCAACTAAAATGAAAGTCAAAGTTGCATTGCAAGAGTTTTGTTCACCTGCCAAAGAGAGGAAATTAATTGCTTCACCTTCCATCTAAGCCAAAGTCTAAGTGTGTGGACTCAAGAAAAGCACTGCTGAAAAATTTATCTGGAGTCTTTATTTCTGAAAAGGCTATTTTTGCTACATTAAAAATAAAGAATAATGAGACATTGGTTTTGATAATTAATGCCATGCAAGGTTTATGTTCATACATGATACTTCACATCACACAGTTGAAATGGTTTAGGACTTAGTTGAGAACCTATTAAAATCAGAAGGAATACCCTCATTAACATTTAGCAGCCTTTGGATCAGACCTACCCAAAGATTCAGCTGATAATACCAGTACATGCAAGAGATTACAACCAAAGTCTTGTTATCCCTTGTAATTATATCTCCCTCATGTTTATTTTCACTTGGATGCTTTGGCAATTTTTCTAGACACTTCTGTTTAATTTGTGCACTTGGATTTAGCAGAATTTTATGACTGCAGTAATTTTTCAATGATTTTTGAGTTTCTACAAATCCAAAGTTGTAATGCTCAAGTGGCAAGAGTATTGTGGTTTTTCTGTAAAGGTGACATTGCAGAGTAGTTCTTAATTTTGTAAATAGAAGCCCATTAATATAACATGTATTTTAATTTAAAAAAAAAAAAAGATAAAAGGTCTGTACCTGCAGTTTTTCTAGATGTTGTCACAAACCAGTTTATGGAACCCAATGTGCATGTGTGTGTGTGTGTGTGTATATATATGCACAAAGATTTCTCTGCCTCAAGAGTATGCATTTAATCCTTAAAGTAGTAAGTTGATTAAAAAAATTTCCATTACATCTTTCTGTCAAATTCTGTAGTATTTCTTGTAGCATGAAAACCTGGACCTCTCAGACAGCTGCCTTGAATCTCTTTTTACATAGTATTTTTGTCTCAGTTTCCACTGAAAACGCTTGCTACAGATCTATTTCTCTTCTCCCAGCTTTTGTTCTATTAATGTCTGCTCCCAGTTTCTTTTTGTAGGCTGGGCTTTATTTTATTTTCTGCTACTATGATTAGTACAAAATCTACAGGTAACATGGAGATGTAGGATACCATTTGAAAAAGGGAAAACATCTCAGGAGTACTTAAGATCACACAGGCAGACACATTGTACTGGGATGTTTGGTCAAGAACAGATGATTATCCCATCTCCAGCAGTGACCGAAATTTTTATTAGTCATATTCAGAAATGTAGTTCCAGCCCTCACATTGTGTTTTTTCTCTTTGACTACCTAATCCCTTAATAATATATCTTTCTTGGTGTCTGTGAGATAAATAATATGCTTTCTTTAAGGAAATGGAAACTGACACCCAGCAAAACTGTAGCTATGGCTGACACCACTTGCAGAAGCAGTGAAAGTTTCCAGTCCAGGCTAGAATATGTGCACACACATTTATCCTCTCCTATTCAGTATTCAGTATATTCTCCTATTTTCACATAGCGCCATAATTTTTTTTAAAATAAGATTCCCTGTATCCACTCAATCCAACTGGATTTTTCCAGCAAGGGACTGGTGACAAAGCAGACTGACTTCCCCATGGTTAGTGCTACACACAGCAGCAAGCTATTAAAAATCAGCCCATAGCATTTGGCTTGGCCACTGTCTTTTTGGAATGGCTCCTTCCTCACCCTCACTGTTTCTCTCCTGGAAATTCCCAGAGACTGGAGGAAGAAAGGCAGTGGTGAGCAGAGGGAGATGACAGAGTAAATTGCATGCCAGCCTTTGTTTCTCAAGAGGTCACACAGAAGTAATAAAGAAAATAAGATTGGCAATTGTACTAAATATACTGCACAGTTTACAAACTAACTGTAGAATGAGATTGTTTCCAGTTTCATTCAGAAGGTGAACAAGTATCTTTGATGGATGCTCAGTACACAAATCTACAACTCTGGTTTGGGGTTAAAATTTTGGTTTTCTGCAGACTTCTTCCCTGAGCACACATAGCCAGTCCTCCAAAACGTTCTATTTTACTTGCTGCAATAATTTTCATTTCTATTCGAGTGAAATCAATATTTAATATTTATTGGAGCTCTGACTGGGGAACCCACTTGTACCCTCTGTCAAGTGACTGCTCTGGCAACCAAAGAGTCATGCACAAGTCATGCACAAGTTCTTACACACCTCTCCTTAGCTCCACTGGTGTCTAATTAATCTGCATAAAGCAGAACAGCTGATTGAAGGTTCTGGAGAAGGAGAAAGCCACCTGGTGTGGTGAAATCACATAGAAGAGTACAGAAAACAACAAGAAAATTTGAACTCTAGGGAGAAAGGATGCTATGACTGGTGGGTTGCAGCAGGAAGGGCAAGTCCTGTCCACTCCTCTACCCTTATTCTCTACAAAGCTCCCTTGAGTAAGGTTGCTCCGAAGAAAGCAGTCAGATTAATATGCAGAGATACCATAGGAACATGAACACATGAATTATAGATCCTGATTTAGCTTAAATGTAGGCTAGCTGTCTAGCTGCTAAATATTGTCGAGAAATCTACAGTGTCTGAATTTTTGCACAGACAGACTTTACATTTCTAAGTATCTTTAGGCATCTTAAGAGTGAGGAAGCAACTGAAACCACAGATTTGAAAATAAGCATTTGACTTCAGACATTCTCTCATCAGTGACTGCTAGGTGACAGTATATGATTTTGATTTTTAGTGATGCAGACAATAAACTCAACGGTATGACGACATTGGTGTAGTGCTACACTCCCTGCCATGGGGATGCTGAAAGGATAACTGTGCTAAAGATTGTGAAGTTTTAGAACTGATACCACTGGTACCACTGAGTGCTTGTGATGAAGGTGGGAAGGGATAGCCAACAGTGCCACCTCTGGAGTCTCACCTACCTACTATCCTGGTAAAACTGCTTCTAGATGTTTGTAGCACTAAACCAATATGTGTGTGATTCACTAAGCTATTCCTGATGGATCTTGGGAGTTTGTGAACATTTCTTTCTGCATACAGCAGTTTTTTCCTTTTAGTGTTTTTAGAGTAACAGGGTTTTGAACTACATGTGGCTTCAATAGAGTTAGAGTAAATCTTGGCTGTTCCGTGGTTATCCAGGATAAAAAACCAGTCCTCTATTCCACTGAATACCATTTTGAAGAATTCGAGTGAAATAAGAGCAGGGAGAGTCACAGGGGAATGGGTCACTCTTTGATGTACAAGCCTTTGAACTGTAACTGTGCCTGTTGTCCATACCCCTTTTGCAGATTGCTGGATGCCAGTCTTCCTCAAGAACTGTCCCAATTGTTCCTTGCTCTCATAAATTAAAAGAAGTTAGCCTATCCAGCTAGAAATTACTATTCAAATACATAAATACTGCCTTGTGTGTGTGTGTGTGTATATTCTCAATCCATCTGTAATTCATTAGGATGATGTTAATTGTCCTGCTGAAAGACTCTGTTCTACTTAAAGTAGAACAACACTGAAACTTCCTCAGCAGCAGATTTTTTGTTATATTGTTTGGGGGCTTTTTTGTCTACTTTTTTTTTTTTTTCATGTATGTTCCTGTTTTCAAGTTATCCATCACAGGCTTTTGGTCAGTTGCCTGAGGTAATCATGTTCTGCTAAATCAGGGCATGGGGCAAGAAAGGTTACCCTGCTCAACCTTCATAAAGTTTCTGGAACTGCCAACTCCAAGCATCTCGTTTAACCAGGATGATTAAATGAGTGATAATATCCAGTTACCAGCTCTGAGACAATTTGGCCATCTGAGGTACCATGAGGACTCAGCTACTGCAAGCAAGGCTGTTCTCCACAGAAATGAATATGTGCTGGTATGCTGCCAAGATTATTCTAGGGCTGCAGATGGCATCTACTGTTCCCACTGTATAAGCCTGGTTTAATGCGACTGGTGCAGACAGTGTGTAGCCGATGCAATTTTTTTACTGATGGGATGTGATAATCAAATTTAAATTTTGTTTTCCCTAAATATTTTAGAACACACCAGCCATGTGTTGTTCTTACAACATGTCCTGACAGTAGCGTACAAACTTCTTCCCCTTGACATCGGCCTCTTCTGCATCTTTGATTACCTTAATAAAAGCCTGTAATAGCTGGTACAGAGGGGTCCTATTTTGGAGGTACATAAAGTCATGAGTTGCCATTGGGCATGAGAACCGCCATGTTTTCAAAGGTGGCATAAAAGGCAAATACAGTTTGTCTCTCACATGGCACAGTATGTTTGTAGAAGTGATGGAAAGTGCTATAACACATGGAGAGGCAGTAAGACAGTGTAGCAGGGTCAAAGAAAAGGACACTCCAGTGTGGATAGTCAAAGAAAAGGACACTCCAAGCTGGAGGGTCTGCAATCACGTGCACAGGGATGTAAACAGCTCAAATTGCCACTGCCTCAGTTGATGTCTCCTTGCCTCTAAAAAATAACACTGTCCTGAGAATTAGCTACCCAAGTGTGACTGCTTGGGGACACTGGATCAGCTGGCACAGCCCAGACAAGAAATATAAAGCTTTGCTAATATCCACCAGCTCAGGATCTATCCAGAGCAGCTTCAAAGAATAAAAATGTTCCATCCAAACCGTGTGGAGCTGTTAAGCTGTGTAAAACAGCAAGGTGGGAAGAAGTGCTCTGTGGGCAGCATCCATTACTTGCTGAAGCATGAACTGTTTTATGTGGTCTATTCCAGCTCATGACTATATTTGCAGCCCTTAAGTGTTTAGACTGTTGTCTTTCAAGCAGATTTTGTACTTCTTGGGTGCATTAGTACTCACACTTCAGAAGTGGTCTAGAATATTAGAATCTCATTGGATTTTTTCTAAGTAGAGATTGAAACCCAAGTTGCAGAGTGTTAGAGAAAAGCTTTATTTGACACAACAGCAACTGTTGCACTGTTGTACTCCTTAATGTATAACTGCTATGGATTGCTGGTCTTCTCAGGCTGTATAGAAGAATTGCTTTTTTATCAAAAGAACGGTATTATACAGCCCCTGAATCTAAGTTAGAGTTACTGTAATCAAAACGTGTTTCTTGTACAGCAGAATTTGTTGGGAATTATATATAAAAGAACAGGCTGCAGGCAGCAGGTACATATCTATATCAGCTAAGAATCCATGGGTTAGGTAAATGAAAACTAAGTGGGGAATTTCTGAGTTCCTTATTTGATTTCCAAAATGGGGAGTCTCACAGAAACCTGATAAGAAAATGAGAACATGAGCCAGGAATTCAGCAGTGTAATTGTTAGGCTTTATTTTTATTTTTTTTTTTTTATTCTAGATGCTACTGCAGTCTCACTGTCTGCCAGTGAGTTCCTCCTGATTTGATAAGAGTGTCAAAGAGTGTCAGGGAAGATTCCTGAGGACAGAAGAAGAATTTTAATTTGGTGTTGCATCTACAAAATTAGGCAGATGCAAATCTGAACTGGCTGGCTGAGAGCCAGGTCCAGCCCTGAAAACAGCAGAAAATATGGTGGTATGGACAAAATAGTACATTCTGCTGAGAGGCTACTCATGGAGGTGTAGGGGTGGAGAGTGGGCTGTGAGAAGCAGCTGGCTCCTGTTTCACTCAGAGCATGGTGCTGTCAGCAGCCATCTGTGGGTATGTCCTGAAGATAAGGCAGTGCTTGGGAGCAGGAATAGGTGTCTATGGCCACAGGAACTGGGGGCAAGTTAGGATAGACTGTCCTAGCATCATAGAAT
Source organism: Leptocoma aspasia (assembly GCA_013399835.1). Lineage (NCBI taxonomy): Eukaryota > Metazoa > Chordata > Aves > Passeriformes > Nectariniidae > Leptocoma > Leptocoma aspasia. Next base: position 589,914 of record VXAX01001390.1, on the reverse strand, counting down.
CATGGAGTGGTTTGGGTTGGAAGGTATCAACTCATTCCAACCCCACTGCCACAGGCAGGGACACTTTCCCCTAGACCAGGTTGCTCAGGGCCCCATCCAGCCTGGCCTTGAACACTTCCAGAGATAGGGCAGCCACAGCTTCTCTGGGCAACCTGTGCCAGGGCCTCACCGCCCTCACAGGGATGAATTTCTTCGTAACAGTGAATCTAAACTCTCTGTCAGTTTGAAGCCATTTCCCCTTCTCCTGTCCCCACGTGCCCTTGTAAACTCTCTGCCTGTCTTGAAGGTGCCCTTCAGGTACTGGAAGGTGCTCTAAAGTCTCCTCAGAAGTTTTTCTTCTCTAGGCAGAACAACCCCAACTCTCAGCCTTTCCTCACAGCAGAGCTGCTCCATCCCTCTGAGCACCTTGGTGCCTCCTCTGGCCTGGCTCCAGCAGGTCCCTGTCCTTCCTGTGCTGGGACCCCAGAGCTGGGTGCAGCCCTGCAGGTGGGGTCTCAGCAGAGCGGGGCAGAGGGGCAGAATCCCCTCCCTGCCCTGCTGCCCACGGGGCTTTGGGTGCAGCCCAGCACACGGGGGGTTCTGAGCTCCCAATGGCCAGGGCATGTCCAGCCTCTCACCCACCAGCCCCCCCAGGTCCTTCTCCCAGGGCTGCTCTGGGTCCATTCTCCTCCCAGCCTGTCTTCGTGCTTGGGGCTACCTTGATCCAGGTGTAGGACCTTGCACTTGGCTTTATTGAACTTTATGAGGTTCACACAGACCCGCCTCTTGAGCTTGTCAAGGCCCATTTGGATGGCATCCCTTGCCTTCAGCGTGTTCACAGCTCCACACACCTTGGTGTTCTCAGTAAATCTGCTGAGGGTGAACTCTGTCCCACTGTCCTGTCACCCACAGTCACCCACCCTCAGGCTGTGTCCTACATAACATATAAATGGGTAGAGGAACTCTGAATTAAATTGCCAGAAATGCTGAGATCGATAGATGGATTCTTTTTGGCTTCACTTAGCTTTGGATCAGGCTCTCAAGGAAGAAATAGATGACTACAGGCCTTAACCTGAATTCTCATAGGCAAGAGTGGAGAGGTAATCTTTCTTGCAGAGTGGATTGGAAAAACTCTGCTAGCCTTTCTAAATTCTGTTCTAACTGCTCCCACCAGGCCTGGATGGCTGCAAACTTAGAGGGCAGCACTGATTGGAGCTCTTTCCAGCAGGGTGCTATCATCTTGATATTAAAAAAA
>VXAX01001390.1:505728-588663 GCA_013399835.1 Leptocoma aspasia | reverse complement strand
AAAAAAAAAAGCCATCAAAGTAAAAGGGAAGTGGGTGATAGAAAACTATATGTTTGCAAAACAGGCCACTTCTTTGAATTTCCCAATCCATTACATAACAAAAATGCATGAACTGTGTGATTAAGAATACTAAGTAGTAAGTACAGAAATCAATTCTGTTTAGTGAGGATTCAAATCCCCTTGAGGATTTAAAATGTTTTTTAAAGTCTAAGGAGGTGTGGGGGGGGTGACATCTTTTCTATAAATGCATAGAATTACTAAGCACAAGGGATTTATTTAACCAGGAAACTTACATTACTGAGATTAGACATCTCGTTTTCAAGGTGCTCTGGGAAGATAATGACTCCTATACCCATAATTCACTGTAGACATCAGTTTTGTCTGATAATACATAAATTGACCTGATGATAGAAGTTAGCAGTTTTCACTCTAAATTGCAGTATAGTGCTAGATAGCAATAAAGAATGTGTGGGCCTGATTCACTGAGTTTCAGTAAATTATAGAGCAGAGGATTTGGCCCTCCTGTTTAGGAAATATACATTTCCTCTCTAAAGCAGAGATGCAGTTTTTCCTTTCCTTAAAATATAAATGCTCTGAAAAACAAAATTAAATCTTTTGGAACAAGGGAAAGAATGATGTGGTTATTTAACCTGAAAAGAAGGTTAGCCTCAAGGAATAGCTGAATGTTACAATGAATCATATGGAAAACACCATGGGCTTTTATGACGCTGTGATTGAATGTGATCAGTTAGCAGGAGAAGGTGTGTGAAATTCTGATTGCAGAGAATTTGATGGGAATTTTGCCAGTGACTTTAATATGCACAGAGCTTCCCTTGGATCCTGGAAGCTGTGAAAGTATTTTACTTGCCTATTTGATTTTGAATTAGGGAATATTGGCTCTTCTTGTCTTTATTTGCTTGATTTTTTGGGGTGAAGTAAATGTTATAGCATTTTATGTTGAGTAAGATTAAAATAATCTCTAACTGAGCTAAACTCTGTTGAAAATCCTCGTTGCAAAGGTGTTAGAACTGCTGTATTGAATTGATCCCTGCATCAGTAAGATTGTCTTTTCAGAGGAAGAACAGACTATTGCAATTTGGCAGAGGTGAGGAGGATTGTGAAGCTTTTTCCTTACCAATTTTTAATTAGCTGCTGAATGTAAAAGGAGGAAATGAAGAAGCTGCCTCTAAATTGAAGGAGATTCTAAAAGAAAAAAAAATCAATACCGTTTAAGGAATCAGATTTTTATTTGGTACTTCATGGGTCCTTTCCAAACTATTAAGTAGATGTAATTTAGAGCCACTGATTGGAACATCTGATTCAGGAATATCAAATGTTAGTAGCGCTGTCTTAGAGACTCTATTGTGCTTGTGGTCTGAAATGGAGCTTTCTACCATTTAGAGTGTCTTCAGAGGATGTGCATGACAGAAAATGTTAAATCTCTCTTACAGTAGAAGTCTCCCAGGTTCAGACAGGGGCTTCGCGTGGAGCTCTCGGCCTTGGGTTGTGGATCACACAGCTCTGCGCAGAACTGCCTTGTCCCCTGCCTGTTGGAAGTGAATAGGAGGACCTGAAAGGAGACAGGGGTTTTATCCAGTGTGCACCTACAGGATTGCCCTCACATGTCAAGGAATATGTGGGGTACGGACCAGGCACTGGCTGAAAGTAAGTGCTGAAACTTCTCTCCAAGTAAACAGGACAGCAAGGGGGAAGCCTCTGACTTAATTTCTGAATTTCCCATTTTCCACCAAGATAATAAAAATGCACTGTGTTTACTTTGAAATAAAAATAAAGTAATAATTCAGCCTTTTACCTGGAGGGAATAGAGAAATGTGACCACTTGGCCTATAAATAGTGGCATGTTTAATATTCAGACTATATCAGGCAGTAGCATTGTTGCTTTTAGTTTTAAATCTGTATGAAAACATTCAGATGACAAATAAATGATGATCAGAAGAGAAGTAGATATAAATTTTAATTAAGGATTGATATGCTATAAGAGGAAAAAATGGAGGAGGAAGAAAATAGGAGTAAATATTATTTCCATATTTACTGAAACGTGTCCAAGTTAGCAACTACCAATACATTATGTTATCTTCGTCCATCACACAAAGAAATCTGTGAACCACGCAGCCCTGCTGAGTTCTCCCAGTGGCAGATGAAGCTGCACCAGTAGAGTGGCTGTCATTAGAAGGGGAGCCTGGAGCTAGGGCTCAATTGAGAGCACCTGCACCATAGCTCGACCTTTACTGCTTGTGTGCCATGTCAGATTATGGATTGCCACTTACTGTGAACACACAGCTGAAATCCAGTCTCCTGAAAAGGCCAAGGATGCCTTGACATCTCAGCTATGAAGTCTATTCATTGTGCAAGAATAGAAAACTCAATATACGAACGTCTCAATTTGCNTTTTTTTTTTTTTTGAGGATGTAGAGCCCAAGCATGTAGAAATCATGCAGCAGTGAAGAAAGAGAATTAAATGCTAACCGTAATGCAAGATTAAAGCTGGGAAGTGAAGGTTCAAATATTTGATAAAAAACTTCTTCATGTCCCCTTATTATAGTGGTTTTGCTGTCCTGTTTTGCTACTGCTGCAGCAAAATGCACTATTTATAACAGATAAAATATACATAGAGGTCACAATACTGATGTTACATTCAAATTTGATCTATTTAGTGACTGTTTTTAAATTATTTTCAAAGCTCAAATTCTTTCCACAGAGAGCTGTGGTGTCAAATGGCATTATGAACTCTTGCTGAGTATTTTATTTATATTATTCATCCTGATAATAATCTGTTGCTTCTTATTTTAATTATTCCAGTAGGTGTTTCTTTACAGTTTGTGATTTATCTAGTAGTCTAATGTCATCTCTAGTTTAGACCTATCAACAAACTTGACCCTTACAGAAAGTTGTATCAGTGAATAATAAATATCTAAAGTGCTACTTTTTCATAAGAAGAGTTTTGACACTGACAGTACCCCAAACCATGTAATAACATGCATTTTTGCCTTCCTACGCAGTTTCCTTTCCATATATGTGTATCTGTAACTGTAGGGACAGGCTGCTTTTTCTATTTTAATGTTTATTCTTAAATTATTCTCTGTTTTGCATATCTGCAAAGATAGACAAAATAAATATTTAATAGCTTAGTTTAAGATCTGCCCTTTTAATTACTCTTACCTTGAAGGTTTGCGGTATGAAATCAAGAAACTTCCTCCTAAATGTTTTAGAGTAAATAGCCAAATCACCTCTAAAGCTACAACCCAAAATCAGTAAATTAAATCAGTCTGAATGGAAGACACATTACCCCCTCCATTTCTTATTGTCATTTTACTAGCCCTTCAGTCTTTCTGGAGTTTTCCAGATAGCTATTACTGTAAATAGGCATTAAAAAAGAAAATAATTCTCTGTAGCTGGAAAAGGTGCTTTTTGGTTGTTACTTTCACAGTTCTCTGCACATGAGGTTTGTGCTGGTAGTTTAGTTTTTCCAGCTGGAGAACTTGAGGCACGGGAAGGATGAGTACTTGCTCCCTCACAAGAAAACTAGCAAGTGAGCCATAAAGCAAATGAAAGCCCATCTGTGGCAAGCTTGGTCTCTCAAATGTCTATTTCTGTGTCACTAGGTGGTAATTGACAAAATCTGTTACTGTTCCTCACGTTTCTAGAAGGAGTAAATGAGAAGTCTCTCATTAATTTGCTTCTAAACGAGAACATTTGTCATAAAGCTCTTCACAGCCAACCTTACTTTACTAATATGTGAAACCAACCTGAAATAATAACTGAAAAAGAGGCCTAGAAAAAGCCTTCAAGAAGAATTTTACATATTTTACAGCAAATTGGAAAAGTGTAAGTTGAGGATTTTTCATTTTAAAATCCTGAATCTTATCTGTGTTTGTTTGTGTGAGCCTTGTTTGGGTTTTGCTCATGGTAGAAACCAACTTATGTTAAAATGTATTTATCCTGCCAAGGTACAGACATTTCAAGTTTGCTGGGATGCAGATTCAGACTACAAAATTACTAGAATAAACTGAAACAGTCAGAAGTAGGAGTGAAGAAAGAGATGCCTGTCCTTTACAAATATGAAGCTGTGGGCCCAAAGAAGGGAAATCAAGACCATGGCCACAAAGTGACACTGCCTCTCCATTTGTGGTGAGTTTCAGTTTCTTTCTTCAATACCAATTGCTTCTTGTCCATGTAATCAAATTTCATAGCATTCACATAAAAGCTGTAGGTAATTAACTTATGGGAAATTAATTGTGGGTTGGTGGGCAATATTATTCCAAACACAGTCTAATTTCGGTATTTCGTAATCTGTAAAAATTGAGACTGACTGACAGTACTTTTTCAGAATTAATTCTTTGTTAGACTGCTCTACTCCACTATAGGTGGTGGAATTTTCCTGGTTTATACCAGCTAGTGACATAGACTCGGGTTTTTCTCCGCAATCACTTCTCCTTTGTTTGCTTGTCTGTATACATTATAATACCCCTCACTGTAATGCATGGATCAGCTTTAACCACTCTCAATTTTTTTTATTTTCCAGATTTGCCAAATTTTCAAATGGCAAAATTGGTTTAATCCTGATCTTCATCATCAAGCAATCAACATGTTAGGCAGCAGTTTGGTAACTATTCTTTAGAGTACAGGTATACAATTTGAGGTTTTTGCTTGGTTTTTGATTGGTTGCTTGTGGGTATTTTTCATCATTTGTTTGTGGCTCACAAGCTTTTTTTTCCCCAAGATCTTTAAGTAAGAAGGTTCCATTCATAATGTATTCATTACTAATTACTGAATTTTGTATATGAATTCATGTGTATAGGAAACCAGCATTTAATGAGAATTTCTGTCTTCTGATAATCTCAGTAAGTTGAGAAGATTTGCCTTGGAGTTAGCTGTATGTGTCAGTAGTCTCAGAAAAATTTTATTTCTCTTAGATGATAAACTTCAATGGAAACAACAGCCTGCAAGAGAGCATTTTCTGAGTTCATGAAAATCATTCAGACCGTGCTTTTGTTTTGCTAGTAAACACTGCTCTTTAATTCAGAAAACAGTTTGTATTGGCCTGGGGAAGCCTGTCTCATTTGATAATGGGCTCTGAATCCAGTGGATTATTGCAGGGATTTTATCTTGCAGTAATCTCCAGGGAGAAATGTACAAACAGCTGGGAGAGCAAGAAGGAACTGCATTGTGTGGCAGGAGTTTGTGGAGCAGAATTTTAGGGTGCTGGAGTGGATTTCAATACCAACATGAATCTTTTCTGTTTTTCTCTGGTAAGTGTGTGTACATGTGTCTGTTTTTAGTGGGTTACTGAGTTTATAAACTGAACTGGTGGGTGTGCTTTTATAGAAAATAATGAAGGTTTTATATAAAAAGCAGTGCAAGGGTTGTATAGCAACAGTGAGTCTCTCTAGCCTAGACAAAAGAGTTTTTGTATAAGAAATTGTATGTAGCAAAATATGACTCAGTAAAAACATAAAGCAGAGAATGCATAATAATCTGTGACTATTGCAAAAACCTGCAGATTTAGTCATGAGACATTTAATCCAAATACAGTAAAACACCTCAAAAGTAAGCTAAAATTACTAAATATCTGTATGTTATAATTTGTTTTACACTAGGAATTTTTTTTTTTTTAGATAATAGTATCTTTTTTTCTTTCTTCAGTAGTTTGGGAGAAATGCTAGAACTTTTCAAGCAATAGTTTTCTATTAGGCAAACATGAGAACATAGTCATGAGGGATAATTTAGTCATAGCAATATTTGCACACAGACAGAGGACTTGATTTAAGACCCTCTTTAGTTGGTGTTGCTTTCTTGCACTTTCTGTTTGTTTGGTTGTTTGTTTTGGTTGGTTGGTTGTTTTTTGGGATTTTTTTCTTTTCTTTCCCCCTTCTCTTTCCTTGCTCCAAGGCAACTGTTCAAAATGAACAGGTAAATCAGGATAGGAAATCCACAGAAACTGTTTCTGTTTTAAGAACTTAACCATCTGCCAATACCAATGCCCTGTATTAGTAATGGTAATTAGCTGAGTATATTTGTTGTATTTAGGCAGCAGAGTAGATCTGTTTGCCCATTTTTCATCTTTTGTCCTGATGTTTAGTATATCTTTCCCATACATTTAGAAAGAACAATAAAAATCTATATTCAAGACACACTAATAAAAACTCAAATAGAGCAACTGCTTTGTGTAAATTGTTGCTCCTGATTGCTAATACTATCTTAGTGCAGAGTCCTGGTGTTTTCCAGATCAAAAGGATTAAAAGCTGGTTTGTACTTAAAGTAAAATGCAGCTGTACTTCAGGAACCTGTGACAAGAGTCACTCAGAAAAATAATTTGCTGGGAACTCAGTGACAATTTTGATCATCGTTTAGTGTGAATGCCAATGTATGTGTACAAAGTTAACAATGGCTTTGTGGTACAATCTGTAACAGCTTGAAAATAATCATTTCAGAAGTTCTTTGGGAAGGAATTGTTCTGTTGGAGCAGTTTCTTGTTTTCTAAGTAGTTCACTTTTAAAAAAGGTGTTGAGCCTTGTATCGGTTGAGAAACCAACATTTAGATGAAATGTCAGGTAGATTGTGTGGGTGAGAGTAGGTCAAGTTCCAGTTTCCCTGTTAAACTTGGTATGCAGCACCCAGGGTTTCTGTGGGAGAGGCAGTGACTGCTGTGATAGTGGATGGTTCAGACAAGTGAAAGCTGGTGCCATGATAGTTTCTGTAATGAAATAATTAGTTCTGTTTAAAGGTTGCTGCTAAGAAGATAACCTCAGTTCTTTACAAGCTTTACACGGGAGCCATTCTGTCCACTTTGGTAATCTTCTGCTCACCAAGCAAAACACCTCACAAGTTATCAACATTTAAAGATAATTTATAGGTCACCAATGGGTTTCATAAAAGGAAGAGCCCTGTGCAGTCCTCCCTGTGCCTGTGACATGGGGCAGTTGCTTTCAGTAATCAGGTTGTCAAGCTTGGAAATGAGCTGGTGATCCAAGTGTTGCACTGGCCATTTTTACTGTCACCCTGTGACCATGGAGAGGCTGGCCACAAAGTAGTTGTAGTATCAATATAAGAGTATTCTTCCCTTCAAGACAGTCAAGCCAGAAATAATGAACAGCAACAACATAACTGGGATTCAAGGACAACTTTTAAAGGTGCTAGGGGAGAGAGTTCCTTAGTAGATGCAAATAGCCACCAAGGAATAGAAATCATGGTTGATTTACATCGAGTGAACATCTGGAGTAACTGCTAAACCTGAAACTGTAGAAGAGAAATTCAGACTATTGACAGACAGAACAAAAAGAGCTGTATAAAAGAAATAATATTCTCATGGAAGTATTTATCTCATGTGGACTGACAGACAAGATCTCAGACTGCAAAGAGTGTGTGTGTGTATACGTATGTGTGCATATGCATATACTATTAAAATACACTGGTTTATAGCTCAGAAAATAGCTTTCTACCCTATAGTGGAGTATAGTGGTTGAAGTAATCTACAACTCAAGAGAAGGACAATAATATTCTGTTCAACCAGACTTCTGTCTGATCCAAAGTGATGGAACAAGCAGATGGTCAGAGGAACATCTGTCCATACTGTTGAAGTTTAATTTGGGTTTGCTTTCATACCTGTCCATAAAACTGAGACCTAGTTCTAGCGTGAGACACAGTGTTATGGGCCCGTGTAGCAAGGGGTGATGTGGAAGCTGGAGACACATAATAGTCACAAGATGATTGTGATGAGGCTTTGGAGCCTGAACTGGATTCTCCCCTTTCCAGTGAGGCAAACAGGAATTAGTCCGATCTGTCACTACCTGGGAATCCTCTGGTCTCCTAGCATGGGATGCCATGATAGTTTCTGTAACTCCAGCATGGGGTGTTGCCCCAGCAGTACTTTGTGTCCTGAGTTGACTTCAGAATGATTTGGTTTCTCAACTGAGATTATTTTTCTCATCAGACTCATTGCCTTGTTCTCAAGAGATTTGCAGGCAAATTAGATTTGCCTTCAAAACCTTGTGTCCCTTTTCCATTTACAAAATGATCAACAGGGTAAATGTCCCTTTTTTTGTAGATATATTACGTTAAAAGGTCAACCTTAGACCCTAAAATTGCAGTGTCTTTTCCATCTCGTGGTGCTTAGCATGTCAGGCAATTGAATCAGAACAATACTCTTTGTATTACAGGCAATGTACAGAGAGAGTCCCAAATCAAGCACTGATTTTGTATGAATTGCAAGAAATTATGCTGCCAAACCACCTGTTTTGATACACTGTCTAATAAATATCAGAATCCTACAAATCTGATAAATGAAATTTTTTATTGAACTGTGAGTTCCTTTAGTTAAGGTAGAATATTTTTCCTGCATTATTTTCCTAAATCAGCTGTCCAATATCAAGGACATACGCAGTGGGGTTAGCACCAATTCACCTGGAACAGTACCTGTTAAACATATCCTGACTTACACTCACAAACCCTGCCCTTCAGTAAAGTTTTCATAAGAAAGCATAGCAGAAACCTGTGTAAGAAGGCCAGTAGAGAAAGGCTGTGACACTCCTAATCACAGAGTTGTTCAGATAGTTATTCAAGTTGAGCATTGGTCTTAGGATTTAAGCCAGATGAGATCCCTTTCACTTGTCTATTTCTTTCCCATATGGTGCCTTTCTAACCACCACTTTTGCTAGTAAAATGTAAAGTTAAGTACTGAGTGAAAGTCTAATCCTCTTAGTGATTTTCAGTAGCATTGGACTAGTTATGTTTTATTTTGATTGTTGGTTTAAAGATGTGCTGACAGCACAATGTAAAAAGTATTACATCTAATGTTATAAATTGAAAAAGCCCTTGGCACTAAAAGCTAATGTTTCTATAGTGCAAAATGCAGAGAGAATAAGTATTAATAAAAGTGATGTAGTGGATAAATTGTGAATTAACTGGAGCCTCTATGTCAAAGAAACCAGAGTAAATAGAAAGGTGCTAACGCTGCTATGACTAGTGGGACATGATGGTACTTAGGATGGGAGTGGACTTAAAAATATGTTTTACCAAAGAAGGATTAGCTGAATGTGGAAAGACCTTTTTCTAAAGTGGCATGTGATTAGAAGAGATCTAAGTGGTTGAACTTTGTAGTGCTCCCATTGTAATCATCTCTATATAGTCCTTGTTCCTTTTAGCTGGATTACTACCGTCCCACCATACACGGGATTCCACCCCTAAGCCTGAGATGGAAAATAGCCTGAGTGCATTACTAAATGCTCCTTCTCCACCTTATGATCAACCCAGTCTCTGCATGCCATGATGACAATAATAGCATGCAAAGGAAAGAGCTACAGGCAATTATTTTCTTCTAGATCTGAACTAGGATATTTTGGATATTTTGTCCCATAAAACTCCTGAAGCAAAGAGCTTCAGAAAGATTTCTTATTCCATGTAGGATAAAGAAAATGTGCTAAGTACTCCTGAATTAAGTTCATATTTTATTCCACTACCTCTCATTTTCCTCTGTGATGTTTACTGCGCTCAGGACTACTAAAAGAATTAATGTATGAGATGAAAAAACTTCACTGACTTGGCATGTTGTGGTATAAAAGTAGACTTAACTGTAAAATAAAATAAAATAGAAGGGAGCAAGAAATTTCAATTTCAGTTAAAAACTTAGAGTTGCCCTCAAAGAAAGGCAGTTACTACAAGGAAAATATACTCTTATAAAGTATAAAACAAGCAAGCAAAGAAAACAATTTTGAAAACTGAAGACATATTTTCTCTCTTTTTTGGGTCCTCTCCTTCTCACTTCTGTGCTTTTTTGTGTGAATTATCTTTCTTTCACTTACTTTCCTGGTTGCCCTCTCTCTCATCCTTTCCCTCTCTGTCATGTGTTCTCACTCTTTCTTGTGTCTGCACTCGCCTGAGCTTACAAAAGCCTCCCCTCCTCTCTTCACTCTTTCCATCTTTTTTTGTGTCCCTTTCTTATCTTTTTATTCTCCCCCCACTCTCTCCTTTCACTGTTTCTTGCTTTCTCTTTTCTCTCCCTTTTTATCTTTCTCATGAGCTCTCTTTATACTTCTCACTTACTTCAACAATGTAAGGGAGAAGTATAAAGAGAAGTATAAAGAGAGCTCATGAGATTGAGATGAGTATTATTCCCTATTGAGGGAGAAGTATATGGTTACATTTTACAGGTGCAGAATCCTGGAAAGGTTTTAAACTCGTAGTCTAGAACATGTGATTCTTCTCTCTTACCCATTTTCTCTCATCATGTGACCTCACTCTCTTTTCTGCACCATCATGCCCTTTCTCCCTTGCTTAATACTTCGTGGCCACTCAATCTCATGCTCTGGTGCTCACTTTCTTGCACCCTTTCTCCCTCTTTCCTGAGAGCTCTGCTTGTCACAAGGATTCCTTGTCCACTGTTTCTCACATATTCACTCTTTCTCACAAGTTGTCCTGCTCTTTCTTATCCCCTTCCTCACAGCCCCTTTCTCATGACCTTGCACTGTCTCCCACCTCCTCATGACCTCACCCCTTCCCTCACAGTCTCATTCTCACTCTCTCCTGCCTGCACACTCACTTCTTGCCCATGCCTTCTTTCTTGAACAATCTCTTTTGCACATCTCTTCCTCACTCTTCTTCTCTGTGCTATTCACACTCCCTTCTTCTGATGATCCCACTCTTGCTTCCTGGTGTTTGCTGGTTTTTTGCATGCCGTATTTTCCCAGCACACTCTCTTTCTCATGTTCTTTCTTCCTTTTTCTCACACTCTCTTTCTTATTTTTCTCTCACATGTGCACTTTCTTGCAGCCTTGCTTGTGCATGCTTGTGCTTCTTTGCACACTTCCTTTCTCAAGCACTTACCCTTTCTCATGATGGTGCTTTTCTTGCACCCTTGCTGTACCCTTTGTGCTTCCTTTGTGTGCTCTCCTTCTCTCCTGCCTTCAACCCTGCCCTTTCTTGCACCCACTCTTTCCTGTGCCCTCCTGCTTTCTCACGAGTGTTCTCTTTTTATATGAGCATTCCCTCTGATATAGGCTTGCTCTGTCTTATAGTCATATTTGCTTTCTTAATCTATCTTGTGCACACTTCCTTTCTCATATCTCACACTTTCTTTCATGCAGGGATACTTTCTCATGCCCTCTCCTTTTCTCACACCTTGATTTCCCTTACATTCCCTTTCTTGTGCCCTCACCCTCTTTCTCACAACCTTGTGGTTAACCCTTTTCAAACCTTGATGCTTGCTTTCTCACTCCGTTTCTCTGCCCTTCTCCTTGTGCTTTCTCCCTCTTTATTTCTTGTGCATTCCCTTTCTGGAACGCTCCCCCTTTTTTTTTTTTTTGTGGCCTTGCTTCTCTTGTGACTTCCCTCTTTCCAGTATCCTCCTTGCACATGCTGGCAGTTTCTCCTGCAACCATGCTCCCAGACATCATGAGCTTTATCCCACCCCTTTGCTTTCCTTTCTTGTGGCCACCCTTTCCCACACTTTTGCTTTCTTGCTTGCTTTCTTGTCCATGTCCTTCCTTTTTCACACCCTTGCTCATTTCCCTGAACTTGATCTTTTTGGTGCCCTCCCTCCCTCATGTACTCACTCTTTCTCATTCCCTGGCTCTTCACCTACACTTGCTGTTTCCCATGTGCTTACTCTCCACTTCACACACTCCTGTGCTTCCTCCTGCACTCACAACCCTTATGTTCACTCTTCCTCAGGAAAGCTTTACTTCTCATCTCTCTCTCATGCTCTCTTTCTTGTCCTCTCCCACTCTCATTCACAGCTCCTCTCGCTTTCACACATTCCCTCTCTCTCCCTTGCTACCTCATCTCTTTCTTTCTCTTCTCCCCCCGCTCCCTGTTTTGTGTGCTGGCTCTTCCTTGTGCAGTCACTTTTTCCTGTGTTCTTTCTCAGTCGTGCTTTCCCATGTGCTCCACTTGCATACATCCTCTTCCTCATGCTCTTGTAATTCTTCACGCACGTCCTACTCCTTGTGCCCTCACTCTTTCACATCACCTGCTGTTTTTTCTGAACACTTGCTTTTTCTTATGTGCTCACACTTTCTCACACCCTTGAGCTCCATCTTTCTCACACGAGATCTCTCTTTGTTGCTTGAGCTCTTTCTTACGTTTTTCCTCTTTCAAGCACTAATTCTGACATGCTCCCCATTATGCTTTCTCCCTTTCTCTAGTTCCCCCTCTCCTCCCTCTCTTATCCTTGTTCTTTTCCCCACTTCTTCCCCCTTCTTTTTCTGTATTCTTTTGGTGTATTTTCTTACCCTTTTCCTCCCCCCTCCACCACTCTCTCCTTTCACTGTTCCTTGTCCTATCTTTTCTCTCTCCTTTTAGCTCTCTAATACTCCCCCTTTCACATGAGTTCTCTTTTATGCTTCCATCTCTTCATTAAATACTCTCTTCACCAAAGTTGTGTTTTATTCCCTATTGAGGGAGAAGTATGTGGTTGCATTCCATATTGCAGAACCCTGTAAGTGTGTAACAAGTTTTTCAACCTATCATTTTTGTCTAGAAGTGCTCCATCCACAGCTTCAGATGGGGAGGCTGAACCATCATTGCTATATGGCAAAATACTTACAGTGATAAAAAATAAATGCAGTAATAAAAAAAATGCAGTTGCTGTCAAAACCCAGGCTCAGCTGGATGTTCAGCACTTCCATGTGTTTCATAAATTAGGCACCAATTTCCCAGGAAGCATTAACTCATTAGTTCCTAGAATAGGCTCAAGTATTTAACTTGAGTATTTCCAAGAAGTTCACCATGAAATATTTTTCCCAAAATATTTATTTTGGTTTATCAAGAATGTAGCAGACTGAGGCAAATAAATATCCATTGATAAACATTGTGCTTGCAAAAATTAGTCATGTCTTTGAACTGCTGCTCCACCAGTCAAAAATATTGCCTGTAAAGTTTATGTATTAATAATATAACTTCAAATATACATCTGTGTTTATCTTCTGTAGTAAAGGAACAAATGCCTTTAAATAATAATATACTATGTTAATTTCAGTGGTGTTGCAGTGTTGCTCTGCTGTAAGTCACACTGCTATAAATTTGATTTATTCCTTAATTAATGCAGTTAAAATTAGTAATCAAAATTCATTGGGAAAATATTCAGTGCAGATCAAAATGGCAACATCTAAAATTTAGGCTCATCAGTTAGAGTGTCTTTAGTTTTGCCATCTGCTTTCACTTAACTCTTGAATTATGAAATGGCAGTTTGTATATGTAATCCTAGCTCTTGGAGTTGTGGGATAAATGCGAATATCTTAGTTTCTATTAAAATATTTATATTCTGTATACTATTCTATATACTAGTCTATATACTAAAATTCCTGGTCATTGGGTAAAAAGAACTTTACATGTACATTAAAACACATAGTTCAAAAATTTGAATGTAAAAAGAATTTTTAATTCTAGCCACTATCATTATTTTAGGGGCCTAAACCATAATTGGCAAATTCTGGATGCTGGCAGCATTGTTTCTCTCTAATTCTAGGTAATGGGGTTACCTTTCTGCATAAAATTAACTTTTCTTTCCTGTATACAAGTAATAACCAGAAAACATTGTTATGGTTCATATAAAAGTTTTCATGGTATATGGTTTTCATAGTTTTGACAGGAATTTTCATGTAGTGTTCAGTTGGAGATACACCTGGTTTTACTCTTTCTGAGCAGATAACATTCATTTTTACTGTACCCTCTGCCTTAACATGGCAATCTGTGGAGTCTAAGTCCTGATATAGTGAATTCTAGCATTTGGCTACTTACTAAAATCAACACCTATATGCCTTTTTAGAGAAAAAAAACTAAGTAAAGGATTTCAAAAGACAGGGGAGGTAAAACACATTCCATTATGCAAATCACACAAAGATCTTCCTTTTAAAATTACAGTTCATTTAATATATTTGCAAATGTTCATCTTTGTTTAAATGTATTTTAGGAGGGGTCAATGGACAGCTTGTATGAGCCTGTCCCAGAACATCAGGAAGCCAAGGATACAACTACTCTTGAAAGCCAGGCTACCACTCCAGTGAGCACACATGTAAACTGTGGGCCACCAGACAGGTCTATGTCTTTGGTAAGTAACATTTAATTGCAAAGCATGCAATGCATTTTGCAAAAAGCTATTGCTGTGTACGTGTGTACGTGTGTGCTCTGCTGGCTTATCTGCTTGTTTGAACTATTTAGGCTCTTTGAAGCCACTGTTCAAATGTCATCTCTGCAGCCCATGACCTGATTTCTGTCCAGTCGTAACAAGCACACTTGAAAAGCAGGTCATGAGTTTCTCTACAGTGAGCAGCAAAGGGAGATTAGTGCAGCTGCACTGGACAAGGGGATTTCTCTTTGCAATAACAGTATATGAAAACTCTGGATACAGTTATTGGTACGGTTTGTCTCTAAAGAATATACTATCACTGTCTTTGGTTGTCCTTTTTGTTCATACAAAAAAAAAAAGCATTTCTGAAGCGTGAGTTGCATGAATTTTGTAAACGATGGCCTCTAGAATAAACTTGACATTTTACAAGACCTCATTAGGCAAACATGTGAGGAAGGTTGTCTTCTGGGTTTTCTTTTCCCTTCCTAAATGATGTTACCCTACTTAATCCTTTCTTATTTGCAAGTTATTGGTATAATAGATGATGCTTTGGCAAATACTTTAACATGGTATATTAAATTTCATAATCTTATTCATTTCATAATCTCTGTTCTCTGCTTTGCAATGTGCCTTTGCTTATAATTACTGTTTCTATTTCAATGCATGATGCAGTCTGGTGATTGAATGAAGGGGCAAACAGGATGTTCATCATTCAGAGGAGAATGTCCTCCCTTCAGATATTGTGCCAAGTTTTACCCACGTGCACTCTGGGTACCATGCACCTGTGAGACTGCTGGGCCTTTGGTGTTGCAACATCACACAGCAGGTTTGCACACAGGATTTGCCTGGAGAAAGTCCTGGAGCTGGTGGGATGGGAGAAAGCCTAAGGAATTGCGGCATGCACTTGTTAAATTGCTAAAGGCCTGAAAACAACTTGTTCTCAGACATGACTGCTGTAACCATCTCACTCTGTGCATGTCCCTCCCTTGCACATAATCACCTTGGGACTGTAGATAGTGGTCCTGGTTTTGAGAGTGTAGCAGTGCAGAGATTTCAAGATGATTCATCATAGCATCAGCACAGATCAATGAGCCTGGGCTCTGAAATGTCCCTGGATCATAATTTTCCTGCAATAGGTGGGAGATGCTCTCCTGAGTGACAGGGTTTTTCCCCATTACCAGGCTGTGGCCTTGTCACTATAAGAATGAACTACCTCTACAGTGTTCCAGTTAAGAGTGTATAGTTGTGGTTATGAAATATGGCTGTAACTTCATCCTAGCTTGACTGGAGTATGTTCATTGTGGGAAGCTCTAGTTATTTGTATTTCTGTACTGCATGCCATTCTACATGCCCGAAGATGAACATTGTAGTACAGCTTCTACATACATTCAGCTTTTCCCCCTTTGCTGTGACTCCAAATCAAGTTAATATTCAATGGCTGCTACACTAATATTTCCTTGGCCAATAGATGTTCATCTGTTAGGAGCAGTATTTAGACAACGTAAAATGAAAATGAAAAAGGCAGATTTATTTTTTGTTTTTTACCCAGAATAGGCCATATGATATCCTAATGGACTTTGCAATAGAAAGCTAATAGAAATTGCCCTTTATTTTCTCAAGGTATGGTCAAGACACACCCATAGCACTGTGCTCTTCTATGGTTTTCACAATGTGTAAAACTAAGACTTAAAACTGCAGTGGTTGTTTACATCAGGCTGTTTCTTGCTTTTTCTTGTTTTATTCTTATTTTTATGTGGCAGCATCTTCAGACTTTTCATTGTATTGAGTTAGAGTTAGGCTTCATAAATTATTTGGCTAAAGAAAAATAACCGATCCAGTAAAAGAATTTTGTTTTCCTTGAGCCAGCCTGCAGAGGCAGATTTGCTACTTGTAGGACTAGAAGATCCCATACATTAAGCTGAACAAATTTTAACAAAACACCTTTCACATTGCTCAGTGTTTTGTGGACTGCATAGTCCACAAAGGTACATATATAACACTGAATAAAAGAATCCAGCACTTTGGTTTCTGCTACCTCTTATAATGTATTTTTGTTTTCTTAGAGGAGATATTATGGTGATGGCACATTTATTCATCATTAAATATAAAGTTCACTCTCAATAAAAAGAACACTAAATGGGGTAGGCACACTTGGCTCACTAGGTATAAACAAGAAGCTTCCCAAGGCTAGCTCTGGGTTTTATCTTCTGGTTTAAGAGAAAATAAAAGAGCACTTAACTAAAAATAACAGCTGGATGCTGTGTCACTGTGCTGGCTGTAGAATCAACACAATTATTTATAAAATACTTTCTAGAAATGGAAAACAAGATTAGTGATGACATGTCGGCAGTAAGACCTATGGAAAAATGTAGCTAAGGCCAGAGGCCTGTGTGTAATCTTATCTGCTATTTCTGGCCTGTGAGTTATTACAGCTACACCTTGGATGAAGCCGTTAAGCTTATTAACTGAGCCCATTTGTACTTCTCTCCCATTTTTAATTCCGTCACTCGGTTCCAGGCTGCGGGGCAGCCCCCACAGCATGATAAATTCAGGACATTATTGGCTCCATTTAGCCATCCATCATTATCCAGTAATGCACGTATGTAAGTGCACTGCTCAGTAGGTATGGACTCGAGTGGATGTTTAAATGGTTGGCTGAAGCACGGCAGGTTCCACAGAGCTGTTAAATCTCCAAAGGGTGGAGCAGCCTGGCACGGCACACTTCCTCCTCAGGAGTCTTTGCCCCTTCCTTTTTCCTATATAACTTCAAAATCAACAGGGCAGGCATCCAGGATCAGCTCCCCTCACATTAAAAAGGTTGACCAAGGCTAGAGAAAATTCTTCCTTGTAATGCAACAAGGTAGTGATTTTCTTGCAGTGAACTCATCTGTTGTGATATGTCCTAATCATAGTTGGGCCGTGAAGTTCTTCTGGAGATGTGGGAAAGACAGGGTAGTGTGCTCACTGAAGCTGTGCAGGACATCATTCACTGAACAGTCTTTGGATGTTCCCTTTTGAACCATGGCTCTGGCTAAACATCTGCCCAAATGACACATCCAGTATGAAGAAAAAGCTGTCTTTCATGTACACTGTTCTTCTACTTCACACAACCCCAGAGACCTGTTTAGTATCCAGAATTATTTGCCAGGGTTATTTCCACTCTGGGTTCCTGTGGTACTATCGTGAGCCTGTTATGCACACTTGTCTTTTGATTTTAATCCTCTTGGAGAATTGGCCTGCTAACTTTGTGATTACTTTGCCTGTTGCTCAGCTTCAGTGATATTCTCAGAAAGAAAGAGAAAAATAGATTTATGGAGTTGTTTTTGTACTTCATGCATAGCAAATCTGAATTGGACCTTCCTCAGAAACAGCTGGTAGCCATGAGCACATAATGAATCACATGGGTACTCTTTGCCTGTAACAATGCTATTAACTGGGAAACTGAATTTCTACCTCTTGTCACCTGGTGTTACAGTCTTCTACCTCATGAGCTGTCTCCAGCTTCTCAGGGAAAGAGCCTTCAGCATTAAAACCATTTTCATATACACCTGTCAGACTGAAATCCCTAAATGTCATAAGATCCACATATTTTTGAACTTCTGACCATGATATGATTGACTACCCTGTATACCAGAAGAGTGCCGAAAATTTATCAGTCACTCTAAGTTGTTGCCAGGAATATCAAAATCAGGTGTGATACCTGCCTTAATCTGCAGTGTTATAATTGGCCTTTGATCCCAGTGAGGGCAAGAAGAGAGCTGGTTATCCAAAATGGTCATTTCCCTGTTTGCAAGTCTTAATACACACAGGAGCTCTAGCTTTTCTCAGCCAGCTTGGAAACACCAGAGGGTTTCATTCAATTCCTTAATTCAGAGTTGTTTGATAAAATCAGGAAGAAAAGGACTTTATCAGTAATTTTATCATGCAGGGTTTCCACAAATGCAGTTTTCTTCTAGGTAACATTTTGGATAAGGAAGGAAATAATTGTTCACATAAACAAGATAATTATGCTCTTTAGAGAATGTGGAGAGTAGAATCAAGGTGAACCTTTATTTACATTCTAAGATAAAATGGTTTTAGAAACTAGTTTCATTTTAAAACTACATATAATTTTAAATGTAGTTAATACTGAAAAGATACTTTGAAAAAGTACAAACCAGAGTAATTTATTCTTGTATCCCAGTTTAGCCACCTGATTCAGAAATAGCAGGAAGAATGTGTTGAATGAAAGGTGCCATTTTAAAATGGCATTTAAGTCCACTATGTATTTCATTTTGGCACTGCATCCCATGATATCCTGAGAACTCACATTAGTCATCACCTCAGTATATGATGTACTGTCATCAATGCAAATTTGCTGGACTTTGGGAATCGGTTTGGAACAAAAGATTAAACCCTGTTTCATGGTCTACACCAGCTGTTTGGTGTGTGAAAATATGAATCAAATCTTTCTATGTATATTGCCACAATGAAACCAGTTTCAAATTTTTTCCCTGGATCATGTACAGATTTTAAGTTTCAATATCCTTTGGTCTCTGACCTCCATGTATAATGCTTCCTTTAACAAACCAGTTTGAAATCAAATATTTAATATTTTTCAATGAAATTTTGACCCTACCCTTTTAAAGAAGCCTTAAAGTCACTTCTTAAATTTTTGAAACTTATCTGTGTTTGTGCACCCCAGTTAGTAATTTCTCTTGAGTTATTGAAGAGACTTGTCCCAAGACTAAAATGCTGACATTTTTTCAGCAAGAAATTTATCTTACATTGCTTACGTTATTTCAAAGTGAGTGATAAATTTTGTTTACTCTTTTGATCTACATGCATCATCTGTGAACAAATCGACACAGGCAAAAAAAAAAAAAGACATAGAAACTGCATACCGTTATTAACATTCACAAATATCAATGCTAAAAGGACCTCCTACACTCAGTTAAAATAAGTTAGCACAGCAAAACAGCCTTTTCTTAATTCACTCCCTGAAAAAGCTTAAAAAAATCTGTGATGAGTTTTACTGAGAGGAGGGGGAGAAGTATAAAATGCTCAATTATGCACTTACGTGGTTTTTTGTAATACAGGTTTTGGTTTTTTATCATGCAACCTGGATGATATTTTTAAATTACTGTGGTTTGAGTCATGCAGATGTAGTTAGTGCTACAAGAAGGAAATACACGAGACATAATACTATGAGAAATAGGTCCAGTTAGACTAAGCTTTCAGATTTATAAAATAATGCATGGTTATATTATTTTTTTTTAATGCCTCTTGTACAACAGATTGAAGTGGTATCATCATGGACATTTTTAACCCAGTTCCTACTTTTCAGGCTGGAAGAAATAAATAAGAAAGTGATACAGTGCTTTGATATCCTGTCTCAGGAGATATCACAATGATATAGGGACAGAGATCTCTTCTGTCCTAGCATGACATCCTTAGGTTTTCCTACAGTTAAAAATTAACCTCAAGTCCATGGTTAACTGCACAGCAAACATGCATGGAGATGTTTTGGTACCATTTGCCCAGCAAGGCACCTTTTTGTTTTCTCTTTCAACAGCTCCTCACACCTTGTCAGGGTATAAATATTTATCCTCTGGGCCCTGGGGGCTGTGTGATCTTGCCTCCAGGCCAGTGTTTGATTCTGATTTGGTCCCCTTCAGAGCTTTCAATTTTATTTGCAGTTTCCTGCCCTCTTCCACATTCCCCTGCACGTTTGGGTTAACAGAATCTGTGTTCTGTGTCCGTCAGGAAACCACATCCCATTGCAATGTGTGGGTATTTTAATCCTCATAAAGTTTCAAAGAAACCTACTATGGAAGAAATATGATATTCATTCCTGGGGTATGAGCATGGTTCTCTGGTTTTTCAGGGGTATTATGGTTGTCAGTTTCCTGGGAGCCATGGATAACTGAAGCCTCCTGAAATCAGGACACATAATTACATATATTCTCTGCTGCACTGTGTCCTCCACAGCTTCAGCTGTTGGAAAAGACTAGAAATGTTAGTGGATATTAAAAAAACACACATGAAAAGTATACAATTCATTGTCTTTTCATAGACCTTTTTTCTCTATCTTTTTAAAAGGAGTTTCCTGACTTTGAGAACACACTGACCAAAAAAAGAAAGTAAGTTGAGACCAGTTCAAGGTCTACACAGTGTCACTATATTTGTCTGTACCTTTCATCATTGTTGTTTTATTAATGTTTGCCAAGGTTGCTTTCATTCTCATAGAGTACATGTGGTAATGTTGCAGTTGAAGAGCACATAACAAGCTTGTAATGCATTACTAAGGCTCTTTTGCCATGACTTTTTCATATCCACGCAGCTTTCTTCCAAAATATCAGAACCAGGACAGCTAAAATCAAACACAGTTAATCTGAGCTTGGTTTAACCATATGTCTGCTTTTCTGAGAGACTGAAGTGGTAACCTATTTTATAGCATGTTTGCACCATTGACCTGATAATCTCCTGAAGAGGTTTTATTTTTGTGTTTTAATCCAAGTAAAAAATTCGTTTGCAAAATGATTCGGATAAAGCAGGTCAGACATAATTTTATGAATAATTTTTGTGATAGCAGCATGTTTTGAATCCATTCATGGACACAATGCTATGGTTTGTGCTAATGATCAGTATTTATTAACAGGCAGAGGAATTGGTTTTGAAAATTCTTTTTTTTTTTTGTTTCATGTTGAAGTCTCTTGCATTACTGAAGTGTACCCCTCCAAATGAAATCTGAAATCCTGCCTAATGGAATAATACAGACAGATCTTATCCGTCTGCTGTGACAGACAGGAAAATCCCTGGAGTTTCTGTCGGTTTATGTTTTTTTCATTTGTAGGTGGGGCCCCACTAGACTCAGGACATCAATGTTATCTGTGTCTGTTGCTAAAAAATCTCAAAATGGGTAAAGATTTCTTAGAAAATGAAGAACTCTTTCATCTTAAATAAGAGTTTTAATCTATTTCTTTTTCTATTTCTATTCTTATTCAATTTCTTCTTTCCGATAAAAAACACTAGTAACTTATTAACTTCAAACACAGAGACGTGCACTCATCTGTGAGATCTCCACTATGTGTCACTAGTCAGGACTCTCTGAAACTCCTCCCAAAATTTCATTAATTAAAATATGGACATAAATATATTACTCATGGATTTCTCATCATTCTCTTCCACTTTAAAGGAAGTCAAACTACTGTGTAGCCCTTACCAAGCTCTACCAAATGTGATGAAATCACCTGGATGCCTAAAAGTGTCCTGCTTAGATCAGAACTAGGTCTGCCCCAGGAAAAAAAATAGGAGTATCTAGCTAAAATGTCAAATTTTACAATGCAAATAAAGCTATTCTCTTTGAAACCTAATCCTACTCTAAAAAAATTATGAGAATTTTGAAGCATTGTTGAGATAATTTGACTGATCAACTAAAAAAAAAAGTGAGCTGGAACAAATTAGTTTGAACCAACAGGAAAATATTTTGTAATGAAAATTATTTCATCGTGTCCAGCCATTACTATCCTGGCATGGCACTCCAAGTGATAATGCAGAAATGTTCCCATTGATCTTTCATGTAGATATGGACAAAGTGAATGAGGAATTAATCATTCTCTGTTTCCTACAATGGGGCAACAAGGAAGCACCAAATTGTATGGAGTAGCAGAAATAACTTAAGTATTCCTTGTTTGGACAATAATATTAAACTGTGGAATTCTGGAATCACAAAATCCAATCATTTTAAAAAGAACTAATGGGTACAGACCAGTTCCTTAAAAAACCCAAAACTGTTAAGCTTCACCCTCTTCCTCAGGAAACCCTTCAGCACCTGCATGACTGTGGATGGGAGAGGAGTCCCAGATTTTGTGCTCTTTCCCTTCTGCTGATCATTGTCACAGATTGGATAGTCCCTGCTCTCACCTACTACAACCAATGCTCATAAACTACTGTCCATTGGGTTTTTAATGGATAAAATGAAATAAATTAACATTTATTCAAAGATTTTTTTTTCCTCTGGTATCTGTTCTTCAACTACTGACCACAGATGGAAGCATGAATTAGGACTAATCCTTGCTGTAAATGTGCAAAAAGCTCAAGGTTTACTGGGGCAATAAAATGTCACTCAGGGTCCTGGGGATGGTATGTTCATATGTAGCTCATTGGTTCAATCCCTTATCATGTCACCAAACTTAAGGCAATAATTCTAAAAGTTGTAGGACACTTCAGACCATGTCTAAAGGAAAGTATCACTTCTTTCTGATGGGTTCTCCAGATTCCAACATGAATTCTTAATTTCAAAAGGAAACTTGAATAACATATCCTTGCAGAGTGGAACCTCAGATATTTTCAGAGCTTTGTGTGGCATGTGGGAGTAGATGATTGGATGAATGAGAAAAGTAACTCCAATTAAAGCCAGTGGGAATAACACAGCTAAATCCCTGTGCCCTGCTTTGAAGAATTAGTTTGAAAATACCCATATTTGATTAAACACACTTTAATTTTTTCATTCTGACTTTCAGCTAATGGTAAATTCTTTTAATTCTTTTAGATCCATCCAGAAGTCCATGTCTGAAAATGAAGCATTTGGTTAGTAGCTGCTTAAATCATCTACTGTTTACTTGCTAATCTCAGAGAGCCAACTTTAATTAAGGGTCTGATTTGTTTTACAGCTGTTGGAGCAAATGAAAAGGAAAGGAAAAAATAGAATTAAGCTATCAATATACTGTCCTCTCTTCCCTGTTTTCCACACACACATGTGTAGGTAGACATTGAAAACAAACTAATAAAATATAGAAACCACATTGAGATGAAGAACCTTTTATGGGCCAACATTAGAAATACTCAGCATGTCCAGTGTTTCTTTTAATCATTTCAATAAAACCCTGAAATTTCTATGATCTAAGAAAATTCAGGTCCCTGCCTTTTCCCTTTTTAAAGTACTTTTGAGAATTTTCACAGACAAGATCACCAAGAAGGAAAATCAGGGGTTTTGTTAAACCCATCCTGACACTGTGTATTGTTATCTACACTTGTGTTTCAATGGGTTCTATCTTGTAAATACTCTATAGGAAATAATCATCAGCTTCTTAAAGGTAAAATTTCCTGGTTTTTTTTTTTTTCAGTGAGAGCTTCCTGTTATCATGCTTTCATATATTCTTTGGAGTTTTGGTTTAGTTGTTGTATCTAGTCCTTGCTGAGTATAAAGGGTATTGTATGTGTCTGTGGCTCTTTTTCACAACGTGTCTCAGATTAATGAAAGCTCCCCTCTGTCAAGGCTTCACTCTGCAGCCCTGCACTGGGAACACTTTAATACAGGACAGTCTCATTTGGTCTACAGCAAACAGGCTGTAATGAATTCCCAGCACCTGACAGAATCAACAAGAGCTTTCAAAAAGAAAATTTCCTGAGCATTAAATAAATAAATTTTCCCAGCATTAAATAAAACTCAACAGAATGAAACCAAAGAAACCCAGAAAGCACAAACCCCCAATAGCTGTTTGCATGTTGTGAAGCACAAGCACTTTGAAGTTCACTGAAGGAGCAGGAGAATGGCCATCTCCTTCTCAAAGTCAGCCTAGTTCAGCCATCTTTGGGCATCTTTGAAAACCCCTGGAGCTCCTTGCAAATACTCTAGTTTGGTAATGATAGACTTAAATAATAATAATAATAATAATTATACAATTACTGGAAGCGAAAGAAAGGAACAGATGTTCTATGGGATCCTAGGTCTTAAATACGGGTTTAAGATAACAATTATTCTGAGCATGTGTTAACAGTGTTAAATGAGGTATTAGACCACAACAAAAGATGATAAGGCTTGAATTCTGACCATAATAAATATTACCCATCCATCCATCCATCTATTCATCCATCCAAATTCCTATATTGAAAATCATCAGTTCATTTCCATGTCTGAGCAGATGCTCCAGTGCTCTGCAAGCTTGTTTCATTTGCATTCTGATGCTATTTTTATAGAATTTCCTGTTATTTCACAGGTTTGCTATGAATTCAGGTGACTGCTCTCTATGCTTTTACTTTAGATAGGAAAAATGTGAATGGCACACTTTGGCAGGGTTCCAGGAAGCCGGAGAATGATTCGTACATCAGAAGGCACTGCCAGCTTGAAGGTAATTGCTAAACATATTTCAGCTGATTTTGCATTTTCAACAAAGTATTTAAAAGGGCACCTTGGAAAATTTCTCATTTTTCACCAATAATGCAGCTAAATAATTTGTCAGGTCTTTTAGAGATTTCTTTTGCTCTCAAGGGGGGCAAAAGTTGTTAAAATAAAGCTTGTATTAAAACTGGGAAGCTAAGAACACACCCTATGACCAATTCTGTAGTCTTTCCCTTCAGTAAATTGCCATAGTTGTGTTGTATAGGGCTTGCCAGTTGTAGTAATCCGTGTTTCCTAGATATTTTACACAGCTCCAGATATCCAACAGGGAAAGGGTGTAACTTTTCTCAGAAGAAACATTTTGTGACAGGTGCAAAAGAGAGTTGGCCAATTTTTAGATGCAAGTACTTTGTCTGATTCTCTTTCTAAACCTGTTCTGACTAACTTTATTAAAACAACCTTACAGCTAATGTTAGGAAGTTGCTAATGACATTGCTTAAGAGTGTACCAATACAAATTCATTAAAATAACATTGAGTATTAACAAGTGAGCAGTCACCTCATCTATTTAAACATCAACTGGACTTCAAAAATCAAAATGCTTTGATAATCTGCTTTATGCTGCTTCCAGGAATGGCATCTATATTTGTACTTTTCAAAGTTAAGGTCAATCTCTTACTGTTGCTTAATCAGACCAAACCAGACAAGGCTTAGCAGAAGAAGAAACAAAGATATGTGAGATTAAAGTGAAAGTATGTCTTGTTCTCAATTTAAACTACAAAAGTGGGAATATCTCTTACACAAATGGTCTAGAGATCATCCACTGGTAGGAGATTCCACTATTACCTGGATATGTCAAAGCAAGAAAAGGATAGGGCGCTAACTTTCCTTCTGGATTTAGTTCGTTCACCACTTGAAGTTAAACTCTTAAATGCTTGGGAATAGATCTGAAATTGCAATACATATTGCATTTGCCCACCTATGGGCAAATTTGGTTGCTTGAACCAGAACCAGAAATAAGAGATTACAGGAAGATTTAGAGGAATTCTTGTAATGAACTAGTGAGGGGAAAAGGGACCTTCAGGAAATGCTTGCAAGGAACAGGTTCTAATGATAGATGAAAGAAATATTAGGCATTTTTCTCCTGACAAGTCTTACTTTTAACCAAAACCATTTTGGAATGATTCTTCCAATGACACTCCCGAGGTTGCCGGATTGGAAGTGGGAAGAGGCTGAATGAGAAAGCAGAACTTTTTGACCTTCCTCCAAAGTCTTTTCTACTCCAGGCATTTTTTACCCTTTTAAATATCCAAAGCATGCAAAAGAAGCAGTGCACATTTTAAAAGCTGACAAGTGTTGTAATTGAAGGGCAGGGGCCCAGAGGGAACAGGAAGCAAAGCTGGCAGCTAAATAAAAATCTCCCTTTACCCTACTGCAGTAAAATTATTTCAAGGGAAATCCCCTTCACACAGTGGTGAAAACCTTTGCAAGGAGATTTACAGTGTATCACTATCGATCAAGATAATTCGTCACTATTGATCAAACCTTTCTCTTAGCAGAGATAATCCTTCAAGGTCTGCAAGTCTATTGCATAAAATGAATTTCTCTTAGATTTAAAAAGCCATGTATGGTGGTCACCATAGACTTCCCTGCTTACTTCCAAGCTGTATCCACAAACCTGTCTCAAATCTCACTGAAATAATTGTAGAGTCATCCACAGATACTGGTAGCCTTTGGATGAAGCCCTTGGTGACAGCACGTGTACTATTACATGTATAAACCCAAGTTTTCCAGGATGAAAATGCAGTGAACAAATATATATCCCACAGACACAATAGTGGAAACACCTGCCTTTGCTCACAAGGCCAAACCCAAATCATCAGCATGAGATCTGCCAGCCTGAAAGCATAATTGTTGAAAAGTTGACTGTGGAAGTCACAGTCATTGGGCTTCCATGAAAGGTTATAGAGACAAACAGGAAAGAACTGACACCTCTCAGAGCCAGTGGATGCAATTCTCCTAATTCGTTCCACAGGAGAGTGACTGGTATCTGTTGCCAGACTAGGAATACAAGAGCACTGCAACTTTATTTGAAGTTCATTTATATATTTTGCATGGGTTTTTTTGTTTGTTGGGGTTTTTTTGGTTTTGTTTTGTTTTGTTGCCGTTGTTGTTGTTTCATTGGTTTCATTGTGTTTTTTACACAAATACCTTATTCCATATTTCAGTGGGATGGAGAGCTGATCTAAGCAAGATGTAAGAGCACTGTGGGTGCAGGTTATTATGGCTGACAAAAGACATTGTGGTCTGGGGGGACCACTAAGTTTTGCTTTAATAACTTGTAGTTTTAATTTCAGTTTGAACAATATTACGTCAAAAGCAGTGTCACTGTATGTAGTCTTTCAGGTTAAGGCCATTCTGTGTTGCCCCACAACTGTTTGTGAATCAGCTGCAAACAGCAACTCAATAATAGTATTTTGGATTAGACTGTAGGAGGACTTTGGGGCAAAGAGCTGAACACTGCAAGATTTAATTTCCAGAGTAAGCTCACAGAGCGTAGGAATGTAGGGTGCAGAGATGCCTGCAGGAGATGAGAACAAGTTATCCTGAGGACCAGAAAGAACCCAGTTACGTTAATCTGGTGTTGCATGAGCACTGCTTAACACGAGTTATGGTGCTCCTGGAAGTCCAGCTAGCTATATAATGAAATAAACCACCAGATTGTCAGATACCAGGCCCTCAGTGACTTCAGGGAGATTTGTAGGTGCTTAAGAAAAAATCTGGACCAGGATCTTATGTGCCTCTTTGAAAAGAAATTTTAATGATCACACTCAGACATTTTTTCCATGTGATAGCTAAAGAATTTAAGTCACTCAGAATTATTCCCTGAATTACTCTTTCTTCTCCTGTTAATAGTAGGGAATACAATGCAATCAGTCTCTCCTGCCTACAGTTAGTTTTTGTGGATCTATATGTTAAGTAAGCTGTCCTTCTGCAAGCAGGTTAATACTGATGCTGTAAGGTCTTCCACAGAAGCAATACAGATGCCAAATTAGGATTAATGAGAAAAAAAAAAAACCCAACACATTCCTGCTGTTTTCTAGTGACTTTAGAAAACGTGGTGTGATTAGCAGATATTTTTCTTCCTTTGTTTTTTTTTCCCTGCAAAATATCTGAGTGATCCTGATATCTGCTCTGATGGAATCTAATCACTAGGGCTGTCCTACAGTTGTACAGTGGTGAGTGCTTTGCCTTAAGATTGGGAGTAAAAGTAGATTGTTCAAAGAAAGCTTACTTAAAATACTTTTTTCAGACTTGTCTAACCTATTATTGGTCAATGTTGTAGTGAAGGTTCATACTCTTCCCATCCAAACATTCATTTATTGCAATAGATGGGAGGACATTCATTCTTTGAAAGCAATTTCCAATCTTATCCAAGTTAAACAGATCTCAGTTGAAAAGATAATTTTTGCCTTTCATTATTCGTATGAATATTCTAGACTTTGCTGCTGTAAATTAGCAGGGCAAGAGGAAAGTCACAGTGGGGTTTTGGGTTAGTAAACTGAGAACTGAGTACAGAAGAAGAAATAAGCACGAATGAGTTTTCTTTCTTTGAGTCAGTTTGCCAATTTGTTCTGCAATCTCACTTCAAAGCAGTTTAAGATAAAATGTATGCTTAAATGATATAAGATTAACTTTAGAGAGTCAAAATGTCAGCTCAAAACATCAAGTGCAATTCAAATTATATTCCTCATTAAAACATAAAGCAGGACATTTTAAAGCATGTTTTCTCTTTTTTGGTCATAATTCACAGAAGATAATATTATTGCTGATGGAATACATTTGCTCCAAGGAAAGAAGATAGAAGAAACAACATGTCAGGTGAAACAACTACTCTTTTTTTTTTTCAGAATCTAAATTTTCATTCAAATAAAACTTCATTTCTTGTTTCCATTCAGCATTTGCCTAGTCTGAACTCCATACTCAGTATGCCTCTGTATTTTAGAAGCTGATTTTAAAAGAAGACTCTGGTGACTTCCAAAGTTGTTCATGATTTTTCTTATGCAGGCCATATGGATTTCATTGCCTAGAAAACCTTTTCCTTCCCTAAGTGAATTACATTTCTGCTAAATTGATGTGCTAGAACTGTGTCTGGCGAGATCTATACTACGTGTTTAGATCTGTCTTGCATGATCCATATTGGCATATGTATCCTAATGCTTTCTGAATTTCTATAAACATATACCATATCTCTTCTTCCTAAATCTGTACTAGTCATCACACTAGCACGAGGAATTAACTAATTCTGACCCCTGGGCTTGCATAATCATAGCAACAACATAAAAGTAGGTAACAACCCATCAGCTGGTGAGCAGCAGAGGTGAGGAGAAAGACTTGTAGCTCTGGAATTGTAATGTCTGGTGTTTGGGTTTTCTTTCACTTCCAGTCCAATGTTTGCTCTGATAATGCTTTACTTCAGTTCCTATGTGTGGCAAACCAGCTTAGGTCTGCTGATTTCACAGGACATAACATTTTATCCAGTTTGGGACACCTGTATATATGTTTGTGTTCTAAATGACGAATGAATAAAATAAAATAATTTAGAAGCTGAAAATCTATTAAATTTTCCTTTGCAGAAAAGTTTTAAATTCAAGATGAGCATTAAACTTTAGAAAAAACTCTGCCCTGAGCTTCCTCTGTTGTTTCTCTACAACAGGAGGAGTTTCTCTCCTCCTGTTGTTTCTCAGGAGTCCTTTCAGATGTTTAGGTTAAAACCAAGAAAAAAATGTATATTCAGCACCCTCAAGGCATCTGAGATAAGACAGAGAACAGTGTAGACCCAATGTTTAGGCAGTG
This sequence comes from Leptocoma aspasia, assembly GCA_013399835.1. NCBI lineage: Eukaryota > Metazoa > Chordata > Aves > Passeriformes > Nectariniidae > Leptocoma > Leptocoma aspasia. The sequence continues at coordinate 559,625 of VXAX01001390.1, read as the reverse complement.
CTCAGCTCCAGTGTAGGTCAAAGTCAAGATCTGGGTTAAAAAAAAAGAGCCAAACGATCTGCATATCAGGGGACAGAACCGTATTGGAAACTGGTGCCTGGAAAGTCAGCATGTCCCAGGTTTCTCCTGCTTTCCCTCAGGGTTTTATCTGTCTCTGCACTGTTAGTTTGTTCTCATGATTATCTCCTCTTCCAGCTGACAAAAGAGTATCTGAGAAGGAAGGAAAGAAGAATTCTTTTTCTTTTGCATGTCTTATTGTCTTTCTCTGATTTCTTTCTCTCATTCTCTAAGTATTGTGGAGAAAGATTATTCTTTGATTTCCTACAACAGTTCTTCCCTTAGTGTGAGGGATCTCTGGCCCTATCCTGCCATTACAGCTTTTGGACTGGCTCCTGGTAAAAGTCCCTGAGGTCATCCCTCAGACATGACAGACTATGGAGGGAAAAAGGGAATAAGGCCTATGTTTGCTTTAAGTATAAATTCTCATAAAATCCCTTAAAACTTTCCCCCATTAACCATATGCCCCATTTTAGAAGCAAAGTCCTTTTTTTGAATTCTCAAAGAATTCGAAGATGCTTTTTTCAGGTGCATGAATGATGAACTCTGCGACTTGGGTTCCTCCAAACTTTGGTATCAGCTTAAGATCTATTGCACTTGCTTTTTAAAAAATTCATGTTTAATGGCATTATTTTGAATTTTAGTGATTGCTACCTCTTGTCTTTATTATCATCAAGGCAACATTGATAGAATTCTCTTTTAAGCTTCCAAAATAATCTGATTATATCTGTATTCATTTGCTGCACTACACTGTGCACACAAATAAGGAAATGCTGAGAGAATGGCATTATGGGGGAAGCTCTTTTTCTGGAAAATCAGCACAAATGAGTGTCCTTATGAAATGCCTGTCTGCTGATGCACACAGCATGGGGAACAAGACAGGAGGAATTAGAATTCTGCATTCATTTGCACAACTGCAGCCTCAGGATCACAAAACTGGGAATTACAGGCCACAACTCCCAGGAATGTGATAGAGCAATGGGCACAAATTGAGAGACGGGAAATTTCACTTAACATAAAGAAAGCACTCTTCTAGTATAAGAGGTGGTCAGATGCTGGTGAAGCTTCCTAGAGGGGATATGAGAAGTTCATCTTTGGAGACATTCCTGTCAGGAGATGGATCTATGCAGTTTTCTCTGGTGACCAGTTCTGAGCAGGAAGCTAAACCAGACAATCATCAAAAGTGCATTCCTCAGCTGGTGTGAGGGAGTTTCTGATTCTGTGTGCTATGGAAGAGGCAAATTTACAAGCAGGAGTAAATAGCACAGATTAATACCTTAGATTTTTTTTCCTCTTTTTGAAGGAAAAAGAAAAAAAAAAAGAGAAAGAAAATAAGTTTCCCTGAGTGTTTCACAAAAGCTTTAATCCTTCTCCATTTCCTAAATTGACATTCATTCATTCCATTCATTCTGTAAGTGCTGAAAAATGGGGATTGAAACAGAAGTACAGGTTGAGGGATATAGCATGAGCACCACTGAAATAATTGTACCTTACCATAAAAAGTGCCTTTACTTTCTGCATTTATTTTTTGTACCTTTGTTCTTATTTACTCATGTCTAGCAGGGCTCTCTTGATGGCTCAAAGCCTTTGTAGCATATTGGGAAGGACATAAAATACCAAGTAGCACAGTCTTTGGGCTAATACATTTTCAAAAATGTTTCATGCCTCATTTCTCACGTAAATTCTTAGGTTGCATTCAGCCTTCAACGTGTCATTCATATTCATGAAGGAAAAAGGCCAGTGTTCATCACTTTCCTGCTGAGCTGTAGGCACTGCCAGGCTTGCCCCCTAGGGACTGCAGCAGTGCCCCAAGGAAGGTGTATTCCCCGGTGTTCCTCTCCTGAGGACACTGGGACCAACAAATGGCTTATGGGCAGATGATCAAAGTGTGAATAGTCTTGTCTTAGTTCTGAGGATCTTCCTATTTTCTCCACATTGTTAATCCAGTTTAAACTTGCTCAGCATCACAGGAAAAGTTAGATGAACTAAGCAAGACCCTTTTTAGAACTGCATCAGTGATGCTCTTCAGCTGGGGAGTTGCTGCTGAGTGAAGTCTTCTCTGGCTTTCCTGTTCATTGAGCAAGGAAAGCCAAGATCTAGGATGAGATCCAAGGATCCCATACTACAATGTACATCTCTGCCATGGTACCACTTTCACTGTGATTTCTCCAAGACATTACTGAGTCACAGATAACTGAGGAAATCAAGACAGCTCAATACCAAAACAATTTCAATGGGTGGCAGCTGGTGTATGTCAGTCTTTTACTTTCATATCCACACAGTACCGGGCTGAAAAACTGCTGAGGTCTTATCTATATTTAATTACATAATGCTAATTATGCTTATTCATCTTATATAAGTTGTAATTTTTTTCATTTTACTTTTCTTACTATCTAGGTGATAAACTATGAGCAGTGGATCCCACCACAAGTTCACGATCCAGGTGTGCCTGGTGACAGTGAAATGGTGAGTTGCCATGAAAATTGTTTATTTTTTTTCACCAGCAACTGGGAAGAACAGGCTGTTTTTTCCTGTGCTATATGTTCCTTCTCCAAAAGCTGGAAGATCTTTATCCATATCCATGTTATTAATCATGATATCTCTTTGTCTTCTAGAATACCTTATTATTGCTCTGCTATTAATCATTATATTTCTTTATCATTTATAGAATATTGTATTATTGCTGTGATTCCCAGGACAGAATCTGCCTATTATCCTAGGCTGCTTAGTCTGCTTACTCTGCACTCATTTCAAACTAATGGAGTACCAGACCAACATCATGGGAATATTTAAAGGTCAGATATGTATGGGCAGGAGCACATGAAAGAAGTCTACACAGTGCTTCTCTATACACTGGTTGACCATGGCTTTATCAAGGTTTTTTAACAGAAAATTTATCCAAATTTGGTATGTTTTACAGAACTCTTTTAAACAGAGCAAGAAGTTGTCTGTTGTCACATACTATTTTAGTATTATTTATGTGCAGCCATGTTATTACTGAAACTTCCCAAACATTTTTTTGGTACCATAACAATTAGCACCGTGGACACACTAAACATACAATAATATTTATCTTTGCACTATTATACTGTACTCTGAATTTAAGTGCATTGGTAGTCATGATTAAATCATTGCAACTCTTTGGGAAAGGCAAAGCAGTTGAAGAAAAATCACAGAGATTAGACTGTGCCATGACTGTGTCATAAATTCTTTATGCTGAGAAGTGACATGCTGTGCAAGTAGTTTTATTGAAATTAATGCAGTTATACCCAGGAAAGAGAGTGCTCAACAGGACTGAGATTGTAGGAATCTGACCAGCAGTGTTTTACACTTAGCTTCCAAATTGCTGTATTTCTGTCACCAGGTTAATCCTCATAACATCTCACTGTGCAAAGATTTCTAAGGTATTTAAAATATCTTTGCATAAACTGAAAACAAAAAACAGACACAATTTAGGTCTTTCGTCTGTAATGCATTTTAGAAATGCATTTTTAAATGTATATTTTTGTGCTTAAGTATTCCTGCACACTTCATGCAAATTATTTGCAACAAAAGGGCAGCCTGTGATTTTTTTTTTACACAATTCATTTTGATTTGTGAGGTGACATGATTTTTCATCACTAAAACCCATTAAGTAGGGAAATCAATAATATTCTTGGTTCTTGTTCATGCGGGAATTCTCTCCTCATAGATAGCTTTGCTTATAGATCCGGGCAAAGCACAGTTCACCTGATTGTCTGGTTTCCACATCAAAGAATGTTTGGATAGGCAGATAAAATTCCATATTTGAATGCTTAGGTAAGCCAAAATAAAATACTGTAAATTTAAAAGCTGTCTCACCACCAGCTGATACTGCATGAGCTTTTTTCTCCATGAAAGAGAGTTACTGCATTTATTATTTAAGCACTTATGACTTTTCCCTAACAATAGACTCTATGAAATGAGTGCTTTTAAGGAAAAGAGGATTAGAGTTTGCCATTAATGAAATTATCTGAATAGATTCTCTTCCATTTATCTTGATGTCTCCATGATGGAAATCCCAGATCATAAATCAAAGTCATCATGTTGCTTTTGTGTCGTTACTTATAAGTGAACAAATTATTATTGCAACAAGAGACCTAATATGAGAGTAATATTAGCATTTTAAACCACTGTGATTTATTTTGCAAAGACATCTCACAATGAGAGACTGAAAAATTGCACCTCAGTTTCTCTTGGTAGCTAAGGTAAAAATGCATTCCTGCTATCTTGAATTTGGAAGAGGAAAGACATCTACACACAGGTGAAGAACAGAAAAAGCACAGCAGAACAGTTTGTGCTGATGAGCTGATGTCCGTGTTGTGTTCTACGGGGGGGGTCTACCTGTGCTGACATCCTCTCTGTTGGACACCAACCAGTAGCTGGAGGTCATCAGCTGAACTTCTGGAAAGTGTCTTTTGTTTTAATTTCATCTGTAACGAGCTCAGTTTGTGGCTCTTTGAGACCAAAATGCAGCTTTCAGGGATAGCTGCGAAATTCACTGTGAAACTAAGACACTAATGAAGCCATGACTTATAAGAGACACTGGAGACATGAAAAGGTCTCTGGCTTCCTGCTCTGCTCCTGTGGTTGATTCCCAGTTTCCAGAATACTGCAGATTTCATGAAATGTAGCTTGCTGCTGAGAAGGGAGTCTAAAACCAAGTGCTATCCACAGTGGGAACTTTTGCATTATTGTGATTAAAGAAGGAGGACTCCTAGGGTCCTATCCTTAAGGAAAGAAGTCAGCATAGGCTCCATCAGCATCAGTGTGATTTATATCACCCATGAAGGTAGCCCCAAAAGGTGTATCTAGACAAAAAATAAAAATAAAAGTAAAAATAAAAATAAAAATTTATGTAACTAAGAGTATCTTACCATAACAGTGCCTGAAAGAATAAAGCAGTTTCAGATTTTTTGGGGTGTGGGTATATGTTTATTTCACTGGGTCCTGCTTGTATTCAATAATGCTCAGGTATTCCAGAAAAGCAATATGCAAACAGCAATATGAACATTGGCCTAAGACTGATGTTTCTTGTGAGCTCCCTTTTCCCCTTTTTTTACCTATTAATCTGAAGCAAGGAAAAGCCTAACTTTTAAAGCATTGTGTCAATGATCAATTCTTTTAATCCAACACTTTGTCATTCTCAAGATAAACCCCATGTTACCCTTAGTTTTTATTTTTAGGGTTTGAATGATTTTAATGTCTTTTTTGTTTTAGTTTGGTTTTTTTTGCTTGTTTTATTTTTTCCTTTGGCAGGGTACAGAACCAGACAATAAAGCTGAGTCAAGGGGAACATTAAAAAGATTGCAGAAATTCGTCCGAACAAAGAAAACAAGTACACAAAGCTTGGAAGATGTCAAGCACGTTCTGGTTCCCCTCAGTAAGTACAGCATCACATCAGCATTCCTTCCAACATTTGGCAAATGACACTGGATTGAACATAACTGTAAACAATCTTGTCCTGGTCTGTCATTCACCACCCACGATTTTCAACCCCCAACTGAGATGTTACTGCGATACCACTCCAGCGCTGGCTTCCTCATAGTGTGAAAACCTGTTTCCTGTCACACTAGCTGGAGTTTTGTAACAGCATATCTCGCAAGTGGGGATTCTAGATAAATAGAATTGTATAACAGCAGGGCCTCCGTGCTGGGGACACTTTGGGTTTCCTAGTTTTGTATCACATTTTGGGTCAGAAAGGCAAAATTCACAAACAGGAAGATAATTTCCAGTGCTAATCCATGGGTCAGTAGCACCTGTGAGTGCAAGAAGGTCTGAGGTATGATAAGCAAGCCAGTCTCTCATCATAAGTGAGTGCCCAGGGCTGTAAGACCCAAGAATTCTGAACTTATTCTGGCCTCAGCTGATTTTCTGGAGTCTCCTATAGATCTCTGGTCTGACTATGCAACACTTCTTCCTCTGAACTTGTTTTGTCAACATTATTTTAACAGTGCATGCATTGGTTGTACAATGCACTTGTTCGTATAATTATTTATAGTCCAGTATTAGCAAAATGAGTTTAAACTATCTGTTGAACTACTGCTCCAGCTAAGTCACTGCTTGGACTGGAAGACATGAGGAAACAGCGATTTTAGCAACTAGTTTGTAACTACGACATACATACAAGGAGTGGGAGAGCAATAGTCCAGAAAGCTTCCTGAACATTTCCAGCTCAACTCATGCCCTCTGAAACTATCAGCAATATGACATTCAGTTATCAAAGTTTCATGGGCAGAACTAATACAATGCTCTACACCTTTGAGGGAGCAAGACGAATATACCAAATGGAGAATAAATCTCACTTTTGGCTCAGATGCCTGACCCAGTGCAAAATCCTTTCCATCTCCCTAATTATAATAATTGTTTGGTTTTGGTTTTGTTGGGGATTTGTTTGTTTGTTAGGGTTTATTTGTGTGGATGTGTGGGTTTGCTGGTGGGATTTTTTGTTTGTTTTGGTTTTTTCTTTGGAGTTTTTTTGTTGTGAATTTTTTTTTAATGGAGTCCTTAGCTCTTCGTTATATAGAGTGAAAAACAGCTATTAAATAAAAAAAAAAGTGTGCTACTTTCTCTATGAATTGCAGTATACTGTAAAAAGTATTTGCATTTTTAAAGATACCTTAGAAGATGCTTATCTCTCTGAAGAGGATGAAGAAGTGCTAACTTCTTGCATGAAACTGACAAAGCCTCAGGAAAAGAAGACATGGAAAGATAACACAAGAAGAAAAGAGGAGAGTGAGACCAGGACAGATTTTATTTCTGCGTCTCTGGGCCGCTCATATACTTCCAGACTTAATAAATTAGGAACTATTTCAATTCATTCTGAAACAGAATTTCACTTGTGGAGTGACTGGAAGCCGTTTCCTGACAACCAGCTCTGTCCTTGTGACTTTTTAATTTCAAAAATAGAAGAATGGGAAAACTGTACTTGCTCTTCTCATCAGCCACATCTTACGTATTCCCTAACAGATATGGATCTACAGTACTCCTGGGTAAGTGGAAGTGGTTTCTTTTGTGCTGATATGCATAAAAATTGGAAACTTTTTGCTCTGATTCAGCATTAAAGAGATACTGTCATCTTCCGTGTGGTTATGAAATGCAATAAACCAGATTTCGTTTTCAGGTAAATGGATGTGAATGCATTGTTCAGGCTAACACCAGGGGTTCGTGTAGCCCTAGGTAGTTCATTTTTAACCATGCAGACATCAGCAGCTTAGAGATGGAAGGCTCTAGGCTATTCTGTTTCTCATCAGCACACTCATGGGTTTTGGTTTTTTCATCTGTACTATACTCATCCTTTCAGGCTTAGAAAAGTTTCTGGAAGTCTGGGTGAAGTCAGTAAGGGACAATGAAGCCAATGGACTTGGAGCAGAATTCTAGACTCACTGCAATATTAGTAAAGGACAATAGAGTTCTTTAGGCAAATGTCAGTGGTTGCAGAAGTACCTGTGTTTCTGTCCTCTTGGTCAGCTTAGCTGGTGGAGCCTATTTTTGCAATTACCCGTGTGGCAGCAAGAAGATTCTAAGGACAGAAACAAAGATGCAGAGTTTAATCTTGGTCTGAAATTATCTTCCTGGATAAATTTCTGGAGGACGTTTTCGTATTTTAATTTCTGGCTTTTATTAAAAGGGATATTCAAAACTGAAGAACAAAACCTAGAGAAACTATTTTTGGTGAGATATTCAAAATATAGACACTGCAACAAGGCTTTTCTCCCTCTCCTCACTGGGCACAGCAGGTCTTCCGGCACTCTACATAGTGGTGAGCACATGGAAGGTGACTGGTAGAGTAAAATACATCAGGGAAGCAGTAAAAAGTAGCCACTTTTCCCTTTATGCCTGTTCCCTCTACAGTGCTCGATGGACAGTGCTGTCTCTCACTGTGGAATAAGACCAGCTCCCAGGACACCTAAACCACAGGAGGTGAGACACCTGCTGAAACCTGAGCCAGCTGAGTGTTCAAATGTAGGCCTGAGCAACCACAGCCTTAGATCAGAGAGTGTCCTGCTGAGAGCAGGATGATGATGCCCATATAGCATTAGAAAGGTAATAGATCCCTGCACAGACCCACGTCTGTACAGCAGCCATATTTCTGAATTCATGGAGGAGGTAATTCAGGTCCTTTTCAACAACACAGTAGCTGACATACCAGGCAGGATCTGAAATGTGGGATTTATCTAGCTGTAGATTTTCCTGGGATTTGACTTAGAAAACAGAGTCTAAAACTTTGACTGATGGATAAATAGAAAAAGAAAGAAAGGAAACTACCCCTAAAAAAAGCTGAGGGAGATGCAGCAATGAAACCCTGAACAGCCTCAGCCCTGCACACTTCCGGGGAGAGCATCTGCAGACAGACATGTGGGACAGAGAGTTGGCAGAAATGGGCTGGGAGCCATGAACAAAGGCTGTGGTCTGTCAGGGGAGTCTCCCGCTGCATGCCAGGAAATAGAAGTCTCTGCAGAAAGTGATTTATGTCAGGGATGCTGGGCTCCATCATATACCTGGCTCCTTTATGCAAGCAGCTCTCAGCATCCCAAGCAAAGGCTGAAGTCCCAGGTAAAAACAGTAATAGAGGTGTTGGTCAGATTTATGAGAACATAAGTGTCAATTCAAATAATTTTATTTCATTTTGTCACAAACAGGCTGTTAACGTTCCCTACCCTGGTGAGATTTGTCCTACCCATGTTACTATTAAGTGCCAGCAAGGGGTTTAGTGCTTTTTTTTCCCTGAATTGTTTATTTTGCCATCTGCCTTCCTGATGGGCTCTCTGACTTTAATGTATCTCTATGGGCTTAGTGTCTTTAGATTTAGATTACAGCCAATGGCAAGACATCTCATTCTTTGCATCTGCATTCTACCAACTGGCTCAATTGAAGATTACAAAGGCTGGATTTTCAGTTTTGTTGTTTAAGGATCAAAAAGCGGACACTGGTGGTTTTGCTATGAGAGGATCAGACAAAGGGGGTGGTGCAGATGTTCTTTCTGATGTTGATTTACTTATTAGAGTAAAACCAATATATTCCATAATACTCTTCCCTATTCTGTGAGAAAGAAAGTATGGTTTCATTTTCTTGACTTGGTAACTCTGTTGTCTCTGCTGCAGCAAGTTGTGGAGGAGATAGATGGAGATGAACTACCAAAATGCTTGTTGGTATGTCCCAGATTGAGACTAAACTGGTAGATGCAGGACAAAGATTCAAGACTCTGCTATTCCATCAGCAGACTGCTGCTGATCTGGCTTGGGGACAGACAAATATCTAGACCAGACAAATATGATCCAGATGTATCCCAGCAATGCACGCAAAGCTGATCGGGCCTGGCCTTTATTAAAGCTTGAATGGCAGATAGTAAATTAAGTAGTGCTCTTCTGTAATCACAAGGAAAGACATGGATCTCTTCATGATGGATTGCTGTTTAGAGAGACAAAATATAAGTAATCCTAATTCCCTTCCTCCAATTTCTTCCCTTGACACCTTTCTTCCCTTGACTCCTTCTTCCTTTCTTCTGCCTCAGCACTTTACATAGCCTCCCTTATGGTGCTTCATATTGCCAGCTTTTGTCACCTAAACCACTAAAAAGGCTGACATCAGAGGTCATCCAGGCAAGACTGTGAGAACAGACTCCAAAAATCATATTCACCTTCAGCTCCAACAGGGTTCTCCAGCTACTCTTCCTTCAGCCTCCCCCGGCTAAGCCCTGCATTAGCTGGACCACCTCTGGCACAGGGATATTGCAGACCACCCACATTTCACCCATCCTGCCACAGTGCCACCATTAGATTCTTTGGGCAGAGTTAACTTAACCTCAAGTCTTTTTATATATATATTTTTTTTTATCATTCAGCTTTTTAAAATATAATTAGTGGTTGGTCAAAATTTTGCTAGGGGCTACATAAAGCATTGCTTTTTTTGGTGTGTCAGACTTGCCATGTGAAATTATTGTTACTGGTATTCTTTCCAGAGACATGTAATTTATAAATAGTTCCTCCTTAGAAAGTGGAAGAGTATACCTAAAAAAAATACAGCATACTTGAGGGGGAAACAAAATAAAAATAGTCTTGCATGCTTGGATAAAGTAACTACTATGGTGCATATTTTTCTATTATCACAAAGTATATTGGGGAGATCTGGGCTGATGTTTGTAATGTTATGAATCAACTGAAAAGCAGGCAGAGGATGGAAGAAAAGATTGTCCAGACACCACTATAACAACCACTTGACCCCAATGGGAAAGGTCATTGGGTTTTTATACTTTTTATTCCTCAGGCTTAGCCCTGCAGAAAACAGTTAAGCTGTCTCTCTCAGAGTAGACTTTTCTCTTTTTTTTGTGTTTACTAAAAGCTGCCCTTCTGTCATTTGTATGCTAAGATACTCACTACCCTAACAAAGTAGTATACTTAGAAATGCCATGTCGGTATGACTTTTATAGAAGCTCTTTCAGCCTTCTGTTGCTTTTTCTCAATTTGTGCAATTGCATCAGACTTTTGCAACCCCATAAGGCAGGAAAAATCTACAATCAGAAGGTTGTAAACTACAGGAGCTTGCTAGGCTTGAATGGACCTGAAAGGCTCAGAGGAGCACAGTGAGGTCACAGCTGAGATGCTCTTCACAGAAGGGTTCCCAGACTATCCTGGGCAGTCTGAGACAAAGAGAAGAAAAGCAGATGAGTCCTTTTCTCCCTCAATACTTTAACATGCTACATCACTGGCTGACTCATCCACTCTCCCAACATATGTGAAATATAGAAGACGCCTTTGTAGAATCACACAGGCCTCCTTTACAGGAAAAGGAGAGGAGACAACATCCTCTGTTGGAGACAAATCAGCAGAGAGTTACTGGAAGTGGGTTTCTCTTCTTCACACACCTTAGCAGCATGGTTAAGTTTTACAGAAGAAAGATTTAGTCATTGATACTATAAGAATATTTATCTGGTGCAACCTGTGTTTGGAATTCAGTGAGAGTGAAGTATGAGAGACATTTCCCATGACTAAAAAGACCTAGATTTTGATGAAGAGAAAGAAAAAAATCTAAAGGTACTGTAGAGGAAGATACATTTTCCCTCCCATTTTCAGGTTAAGAGGAGATTAGAAAGCTTTGAAAGATTGGTTTCTATCTGATATTAATGTATTGCATTGTGGTGGAATGAACAATAAGTTTGGGGAAACTGCAGAAGACTTTATGCCAATTCCTGTGTTCATTCTCTCCATATTCCTCTCAGGAAAATGTTGTGGTCTTATCACAATTATGTTTGCCCTGCTATTACTGACCATGGTTCTCTGCCATTTCAATGACCTTGGGGCTTTTTCCTTTCCTCCTGGTCTGGCTTGCTTCCTAGTGAGACAAGCCATTTCTCAGCATCTCCCTTTGACCCCTAGGAGACATGGCTAGTTTGACACTCATTTTTTTGTTGAAGAAACACTCTAATTGTCAACCCTGGTTTTGTACATTTCCTTACTCCAACTTTTCCTGACACATTGTGCATAACATGATCTGGTTGCTGGTTGCCCCATGGCAGCCTTGCTGACATTCCTTACCCTTATCCTTACAGGGCTCTTACCCTGCCCTCTGCACCTCCTCTGCTGCTCCTGATCATTTTGGTTCTCAAAAACGTGCTGCATATTGCCTGGAGGTTTATGCAGGCGTTGAGTATCTGTGATACCAGGGACTGATCAATGCTCCCTGGACTAGTGGAGTGGGGGGGAAGGGTATGGACAGCTGGTAATGAATAAACAGGGCAGAGTGTTCTTCTCTAGTAAAATGTGCTCCAAAGCTGAAAGCTGTATTTGCACTGCCCAGAGAATTGCTGTGGGAAGATTTCTGCTCCATTTCAGCCAGCAGTTTCTGCTGCACACCAGAATGCTGTGGGGTTTAATGGACTTTCTGACTGCTCAATTTTCTTAAGCAATTTGACTGTTTTCTGCAGTTTTTCCTTTCTTCAGCTAATGTCTTTCTGTTGAGAGATACCTGAACATGCCTTAGAAGAGCTTTCTCAATTGCATTTTGAATCCTCATTTGGCACAAATATAGCACTAAAAAGAATGCCTGGAAATCCCCAAATTGCTTTTCTGAGACACCAATTTTCAACTGCTCTGGTCACTCTGGCTGCTTCACTGTCAGTAATAAGTAGTCCTCTTAAAAGCTATAGCTCTTATTCCTTTTTCAGTGACAAGGTAGGAAGCCAGATCCTCACCAAGTATAAACTATTTTCTGTGGGTGTTAGAGAGTTCTGCTCAAGCTGAGGCCCAAAGTCTTTGCCCAGGGAAGAGATAAAGGGCAGATGAAAGGCAGTAAACAAACCAATCAAGACCATGATATGCATGTCCAGGTGACAAGCAGTGGCTAAGACATGAAAACAGGATTTGTTTCCTAAGATATGAAACTGTCCCCAGCTGCTTCTCTTTCATCTTGTCATATCTTCATTTACAAGGCCCTCGACAGGTTTCCTGTTCCTTTTTATAACATTCTAGATAATTTCAGTGGTTACCCTGCTCTCCCCATTGGTCCTCCAGCTCAGCCCTTCTCCCTCTGTATTCAGCACCTCTCTTGCAAGGTAAAGAGACACCAAGAAACACCCCCATGCTCCCCAGACTGCAGACACGAGATCAGGAACTGATAGACAAAAAGGAACAGTGCTACAAAGGCACTCATCTTTTCCCTGCTCAAACCCCATTCCAGAACCTTGTGACAACTTCTTTTGAATTTTAAGATTTGTGAGTGGGTAGGGATTGAGATTTATGCAAATTTATTGTAGTAAAGTGCTGGTGACATTTGAATGGCTTTGTTTTTTAACAAAGCCAAGAGCCACAACTAAATTGTCAGTGTTTACTTTTCCTGGAAATACAAAGAAAAATACGGACTCAAAAAAGACACAAATGCTAGTGAACTTAAGAACACTCTATTTTTGGTGCTTCAGAGTCTGTAGAGTTTTACTTTTGCTACTGTCACAGGGACCTTTATTCAAGAAACAGTTACAGTAATAAGTTGGTAAACATGATAGGGCTTGCTTCAGTTAAATACAAAAAGTGAGAGAAAATCACCTCTTAAAGTGCAAGGCTTCTTCTCTCAAGCTTTGTGCTGGGAAAACAGGGATCTGGGAGGGTGTCCAGCCTCTCTAAAGATGCACCATTGCACTGTGCTGATAGCAAATATCTGCCACTACCATTCCACTTCCTACAGGGATTTTTGCTATTTCTTGCATAGTAACATGAAAAATTTGGTGTCCTCATCTGTGATGACTTTGCAGTCTTAAAGCAGGTTTTAAAAAATGTGAAAAATCTGATGCTGTTACTCTTCACTATGGTAACTCTTGTCCTATTTTTTATTTTTAATACCTGACTAGAATTTTCAAAGCTATATAGGGAATGATCTCATACATTCCATTAATCTTAGAGGCATGTATACCTAACTCTACCTAAAGCTTCCCAAACTTTTTCTGCCACAAAATTCTAGGCTGTTTTGTGAAGTTGGATTGCTAGTACTTGCTAGTATATATGAGGCAGAATGATAATGAAGTGAATTTATTTGCACTAATAGATATTTTAGAATACCACAACATTTTTAACATCCTTACAGGTAACTGCAGAAGAACATTTCAATTCACCTCAGCAGTCCTCATGGGTTTGCTTCTGACATAGCTGCTAGGTCCTGCAGAGCTACAGCTAGAGAGAGAAATAAAAGATCTTGGATTACTGTCATGAATGTAGTGTGAAGGGCAATGTGATCATTGAAATTGCAGGGAAAACTGTGCATTTTGTAGACTTATTCTTTGTAAATGGCATATGAATTCTTAACAGAAAAAGAAGAGTGCTACCTGCTTAAAGAAACATGATTAAGAGTCAAAATATAATTAAGCTAAGTGAATATGTTGGTAACAAACTGTCTGGTGAAAGGATGACTTCCTGCTAGCCTACTTTAGAATTGCCAAAAAAGATGCACTGTTACATACTGAAGGAAATAGATTGCATTGCCTATCTGCTGCTTTATTTACCTACTCTGTGACAATATCATGCTTATGTAGATTTGCTGTAAGTCCAGTATAAAAGACATTCTTCTTGTTTTTTATTTTAGAAAAATTATTTAAGGCTATAATTTCTTCCCATACACCATACAAAGCAAAAAAAAAAAAAATACACATTACTGCGCTTGATCAGTGCTCCTACTGAATGAATCATATAGGCTGTGTTTTCATGCTGTGTTGTGCTAATGCATTAGCTCCTGGTGCTGGCAGGGACATCTTGACCAATGAAACCATCAGGCAACTTTTAAAATTTTTACAGTGCAGTTTATCTCCTCACACAAAGTAATGCAGTTTTACTTCTGTGTAGATTCACTTTTGAAACATAAATATTTTCTGGATCTTGTGCTTGTTGAGTTGGTGACAAGCTTCCCATTTTTAGCCAAGATATTTAATCTTCACTGTGCTTGCAGTAGCTCAGTGCACTCTGTGTGTGTGCTCATCTTCATGCAGGAGAACGAGCAAACTTAGCTTCAGATTTCCTCAGAATCCCTGATGAAACTGAAATCAAAGTGCTACCCACGTGCCTAATTAGGTAAGGATTTTGAGGCTTTGCTAAGGAAGCCACGGCTGACGATGACTCAAGGATCCTTACTGACCTTAAGTTACAAGAATAGCTAGCAATGCACACCACAATGCCTGTTACTCCTTGTCTTCTCCTCTAGCTGATTCAAATGGCTCTTCTTTTGGGGACTTTAATTTTCTGGAAGTTCTGAGATGGCTCAGAACCTGGTTATGTTTGCTTGCTTCTTTTGTGAGTGTAGATTAAGCTTGTTATTCTCTTTGGTAAGTCACTTATGTATACTTTAAAGTGCTCCCTAAAGCCTATTTGTGAAATAAGCCTTTCATAAATCAGAAGAAATTAGTTCTGTTTACATCTCCCTCAAACAGAAGAGGAGGGAAAGTCACATGATATCAGTGCTCAGCAATGGCACAAATGGAAGAGTGAGGATTTTCAGTGCCAGGAAAGTACTTAGGTTTCCAGGGCTGCAGCATTATTATAATGAATTCAAAATTATATGTTTCAAAGCCCTTTAAAAAAACCACTTCTGTTGTGACATTCTCCAAAAACAGGGCATGTCTTGCATAATTCGAAACTTGTTTTTCGAAACTGAAAATTTAATGTGAAAATTGTGTGTTCATCTAACTTGGAAAAAATACTTGTGGGTGAAATTAACAAGAATAGGGCCTGAAAAATTAAGACTGGAAATGAAACAACACAGAGTAGACACACCTGTAATTCTGCTATTTAAATACTCTCAGATATATGGACAGATCATTGGAAGACAAAGATCAGGGCATTTCAGAAAAAAATGGACAGTGATTTGTATCTGAGTATTCGCTTTTATATTGAAAGGAATTCACCTACGGTAATGAAATTTCTGGACCATTTTCCTATAGACATTTAATTGATTGAAGAAGTTCATCTTCCCTAATACATAAGGAAAGCAAATTGGAAACTTGAACATAACATAACTCTTGCTGGAAGTGCTTACACTCCAATCCATTTGAAGAAATCTGGCTGAATAATTTTTGCAAAAAACCCAAATTAATTAGGTTAAATGACGTGAAGCCTCTTGTTCGCTTCTACTTGCAACTTACCTTTAATAGCATAGCACAAGAAATGATGACAAACAGTGTGGGGGAAGTAGGAAAATCAGGAGTTCAGATAGTTTAAGATCATGAGACAGAAACATTTGCAGATATCTTGATAGTTTCTATATTTAGTTCTAGACTGTGTAAGTGTTTTAATACCTAGATTTCCTTCTTCACATTTATGCTCCAACATAATTCCCCTAAGAACTATGGCAGGATAGCATTCAGATTTTCCAGTCTGAAAGACATGAAATCAAACTGCCCAAACTTTGCTTGCAGCTCTATTTGCTCAAATTTTCTACACACCTAACCACAGGGACACACCTGAGAATTACATGCAGTCAATGATCAATTGCAAAGTAAATAACTTTTAACATAATTTATTAGTGCTCCCCTGAACTAGAATGAAAAAATAAATCCTTACCCCAGTTCCTTATAGCAGCATATCTTATTTAAACCCATGAATCATGATCCAGTGATTAAGGATGTAGATAATGCAGATTCAACTCCCTGCACTACTACAGACCTCTTGTGTGAAATTAGACAAATCTCTTCACTTGTCTGCCTAAGGCTTCATTTGCAAAACGGGGATGATGTGTTGTACACATCAGATGGTTGTTGCACAAGCAAGGATACACATTCCAGCCTGTGCCCCAGAAGGGCAGCAGTTCAAACAGTTTATTTGCAGGCTCTGACACTGTCATTCAGATTCATAGTTTGCACTAAATTAGACAGGCATTCAGTAGAGAAAATGTGGTAAATGTTAAAGCTGTCTTATTAAAACTGCACCATGAAACACATGTGTAGGGGTGAGAATCAGGTATCACAGATAGCAATAATTCTGCATTTCCTTGGCTTCAAAAGTTTGTTTTCTTCATCTAATGAGTTTGGGTGTGTATGGTACATAAGGGTGCTGATTTTTCAGGGGTTTAGGTATTATTCTTTCCACCCCCAGGGGTATTTAAACCCAAACATATTTCAAAGGTCCTTGTGAACTTTCTCCTCACAAACCAGAGGAGCATAATATTAATGTTTCTCTCCACCAGTTTCCACATACATTAAAAAAACCTAAAAAACTTGTTGTAAACTAGGAGGCCTAAATCTAGCTTTCAGAGTTTCCTTCTCGAGCGAGGATCCTCTCCAGTTTCCTGTCTGTAGCTCAGTAGAACTTTTAGCAGATCATGGAGCTGTTTGCAGGAAAGGTTTTGCTGCCTTTTCATCAACTTCTGCTTTCTGTGGCAGCAGTAAGGCAAAGGAAACAGAAGCCACACCAAATAATACATGTGATAGAAGAAAAAAGTACCACATCGATGAGAATAGATGGTAAAAAAGACGTTCTCTGGAGAAGTGGTATGCAAGGTGTGAGTCAAAAGCTCATACACTCTGTGGGAAGTGAGAGGGGAAGGAGTTTGATAATAGAACGGGAAAAGGTAAATATTGGTGGAAGGAATGTGGAAGAAAAAGGGGATGTCTGTGAGGAAGCAAAGCATTACTGTCTTTCTTCAAAGCACAGTTTTGGAGACAGCCTTCCATTTCCATTCCCTTTTCTCCCCAAAGACAAGTTACTGACACATAAGTAATTACCTTAAATATACTGAGCACTGTGACTGTCCCTGTGAGTGCCTTTAGCACACAGCCTGAGATAAAACATGTTAAATCCTTAATGAAATAAATTTACGTGGCTGCGCTTCACTTCTTCTTGTTGATAGGCTAAGAGCAAGTCCCTGCCCTGTTAGTGAGGCTCAGCTGACCTGGGGCAGCTTAGTCAGTTGTGCCCATTCAGCCACAGCCTGGAGCATCCCGTGAAATCCTGAGTGAGGCAAAGCCATGGCCAGCACAGGGTGCAGCAATCACCTTGCCAGTCCTCGGTGCCAAAATCCAGCAGGAAAAGCATCTCCTCTTTGTCAGGGAGCTCACCATGGCTACAGCTTGCCCATCCTCCCTCATTCCTGCCCTGGAGCAAGTACTGATGGTTCCAGGTGACCTCCTACCTGCCAGACAAGCAGAGAGCATGAACCAGGCCCTCCTACACTGAGGTTCAGACCTGGAAGTAAGAGAACATCAGCCTCTCAAATCTCATTCCCAGAGTGTGTGATTTGGCAGGTCTGCTGATGGAGCTATTTTGACCCACATCCTGCCAGATTTTGAAGGTATTGCCATTAATGTTAGCACCTGAATTAAGTTTTGCTACAGTAAGCTCACAGCTCTGGTACAGAGCATGGGGAGGAGAGGAGGGAAGACGAAGGTTGCAAATGATCACCTTTTCTCAGTGATGAAGACTCTTTGTGTTTCTGCTGGCTATCAGTCAGGTATCACATCATTTAAGTGGGTAGAAATAGATTTTTAAAACCAATTACAAATAAAATTGCCTTATACCTCTCTGTCACTTCCAAATTACGATTTTCACCCACTTTAATCCATGTTAAAGGAGAAAAGGAGAACAACATTTTCCTCTAGAATCAGTATGAAATCCAAGCCCTGTAAGTGAATGGATGTGCAGTGTGCTGTGTTATTCCGTTTCCTGTTAGCCTCTGCATAGCAGTCCTAATGCTGTGATGGCACAGCAATGTGACACTTTGACACCAGTGAAGAAATTCAGCAGGAGATGTTTACTGGGAAAAGATGGTTCCAACTGCAGAGTGTTCTGACAGCAGGCTGGCATTAGAGTTAATCAGAATTTACTTCTGTTGATCTTGATTCTAATCAGAGATAGGCTGGCACACATCATGTACATACCTTGAAAAAAATCCCCAGCTGCACTGTCAGTGCTCCTGTGTTAAGCTGGTCTTCTAAATACCAAATGAAGCATGTCATGTTTTGTGTATGAGATTAAAACAGAGAGCCTAAATTTATTTTTATATCAGTTTCCCTTATTGAAAATCTAATATCTGAGCTTTTTAAATAGATGTACGAGGCAACTGTTACTATTTATGTGTAAATGCACTTCTGGGAGGCTGAGCTTCAGCTGGATGACTATAAAACAAGTCATCCAAACCTGCAAATTCCATGGGATAAAATGTCCTTGTAGCTGATTAGTAATCACAGCGTTCACTAACGGAATCCACTGAGATGTTCTAGGTATGAACACTGCAGTGTATTTTAACATTGATTTTAACATGCACTCTGAGAAACAGTGTGGCTGCTCCTCTGCACATCTGAGCTCAGAGCAGCAGCATCCTGCCAGTTGCTTTCTGCTGTTCATCATGAACTGTGAAGTGTACTCTGCTTGCAGAGTACAGGAATTGTACAGGAAAACCACCAGTGACGCACATTCCTGTAGCAAATTTTACACAGATGCTGGATAACTCTGTGGCTTCTGCTTTACATGACATCAACCTTGCTGACTTTGAGTTTTCTCAACAGGAACACCTAGAAGATATAGATACAACTTTGGCTCTTACTCTTCAAGCTAATAAGAAAGGGATTTGTTCAATAGGTGAAAGCCAATCTCCTTGAGAATCCTTATGTCACAGCAGTATAGATTTTTATTAGTGTTAGGGCTAACCTGACATAGTGTAGGTATGACTGATCTGTTCATCTACTGCTAATGCAAGAGAATGTGTTGGGATCAAAGCTTGAGATAAGTTCCTGGTACTTCAATTTCCCTTTAGGCCAGGTGGTGTTGGGAACATGCCAAGGACACAATCTGAGGGCCTGGCAATGAGACACTTTTTCTTACTCACATAGCATCAACCACTCTTTTGGACCAGACACCTCTTTAAACTCTGGTAGTGGTGTTCTATAGCCTGTCCCTGCCATAATTCTTCGTGACCCCATTGACCTTAAAGGCAAAGGATTAGCATAAAAGAAGGAAGAATCTCAGCAACATTTTTCTCAGGAAGAGAAGGAAGCCCGATAGTCTGAGAGGCCAAAATCCCATTTCCTGAGACCTGGCAATGATGAGGGTATTCCTGCTGTTCTGCACCCTGATGGTTGCTTAAACAAGCTTTGATTACTACTCTTTGTGGTGTCTTATGCCTTTTCATTTTATGTATGTCATTAAAAATCCACCCAATGTAAATGATTTAACAAAAATTAAGGTTTTGAAGCACAATTTAGGTGTTAGTTATTCCCTTGGCTGCATAGCCAGGTTTCATAAGTATTATACTTTGTATGGGATAGGAGTCTTCTTGATAGAGGGTCAACACAGCCACAAATCCAAACTTTAAGCTTACAATATTCTTTAATCATGTCCTGTCTCTCTAAGACTCTGAGGTTCCGTAGCTTCTCCATTTTCTAATCCTGATGAGAAAAGCACATGGGAGCCTATTCAATAGGAAATCATACACCTTGTTGGCATGAAGTCTCTAAATATTTTGGACCAATTTTCAATACTAAGTTCTGAATGAGGAGTTTTCAGATAATGTGGGAGTCTTAAATATGGGACTTTAAGCATCCAGTTCCATTCCCCAGCATCCCAGTGGAAAATCACAGCCTCGATCTTTGGCATTAAAATTGAAGTGAGTATGTTGTTTAAATAGTTACAGCCCAGCCTTCAACCTCTGTCTTCTTTCATGGGTTGTCAGTGGAGAGAGGGCTTGATTTCACTTTTCCACACTTGTTACTTTTAGTTTCTGAAGGGTCTTTGCTGTGGTAGTTTATGGAGAGAGCTCTGCTAAGGGTTAGCATTGACTGTAGCTGTGTCTGGCTCAAATCAGACCAGGAGAGGGAAGTATCTAGCTAAATTCTGGCCCATAATTAATACATTTGAGGAAATTGTGTTCTGCTCACGAACATTCCTTGAGGAAATAAAGATTAAATTTGTTGAGTAAATTATTCACTGCAAATTATTCACTCAGCTTCACTTGCTATTCTGAGATTTCTGCAATATCTAAGTGAGTTAGATGGCACTATGGGAGTTTATGGGAGATGCATGCCCATAAAATCACAGGCTGAAGGCAGGATTCCTTTCCTGTTCAAAATATGTCTTCTCTTAATTCAAATAAACAGACTGAGACACTCTCGGCTTGTTTAGTATTAGGGGAAGCAATGTAGAGCTCCAAGGTATCTTTGAGTCTCCAGTTAAACTTGGACCAGTTTTGTCTGACAGACAATGAAAAACAAGTCGCTAATACAGAGAAAGTCTCATTTCATTTGTTTTTTTGATAGGTGGCCAGTGTGCTAAACCCCTCAATATACTTCACGCCCTACTTCCTAATTTTATCAGAATAATCAAGTATTGAAAGGATAAGTTTATTCGTGCAGTTTAGTCAGGAAGTGATCTCTCAGGGAAGGTAACTGGATGGAGCCCCTGAGGGAATATGATACCATGTGGGAGGGAAGCACATAAAGCACTTCAACATCCAGGACCATTCATCACAGTCCATTCATTTAAAGTGAGTAATGATAATAATAAGCTATAAGGGATGTTGCCTTTTATAAATATAATGACAGTGAGAATCATTCTCGTGGGGTCATCTTAATTATTTTTAAGTGGATAGCCTTTTTGCCCATAAGACTTTCCAGATAAAAGAGTGACATTGCCTGGTTGTTTCAGGATAGAGGAGTCAGTCCAAGCCCCATAAAAATTACCTGAAAAACTTCTATTGATTTCACTGGGATTTGGATCACATTCAAAGTCCAGCAAGGAAATTGAATAAGTTACATTCAGTCATGTCCAACAGAATACTAAGTATAAGAATTTTTCTTTAAATTTTACACAGGTACTCATTCCTCTTTGAAAAATTAGCTTCAAATACAGAGGATATAAGCACCAAGCTTATTATTAATTTTTAGTTCAAGAGAGCTCCTTTTGAACCTTAATGGTTAACTAATTTAAATGAACTTAATGTTATATATGTTTGATTTTCTTCACTTTGTTACTTTTTAAAACTGGTGGGTCAACTTTCCAAGGGCAAGAACATAATCAGGTCAGCCTTCAAGCTGCTATAATTTTTCTGATATGTGGATGAGGAAAGGAAATAGATATGGGTGGGTACTATATCTCTTGAAATAGCCTCTTTCTTCCTGTTTAACAATAAATATTCTACAGAAAGGAAGCTCATATATTACTCTTCAGCTGAGTTCCCATTTTATTAATCATGAAGATTTTAACAGTGGCCTGAGACAGGAAATCACAGTCTAATGATCAGCAGAGTCTGATTTAATCCTCACATTTGGATCAGACTAAAAAGAAAACCAATATACTGCAATGTAAATCTGTGGAGATAATAATGACGTTTAATTACTATTAAACATACATACAGCTTTTGTAACAACTTATGGCCCTGCTGCATTACTAAGACTGATTAAATATCCATGGTAAAACCTCCTGCTTAGAAACTTAAACAGATGTTTCAGGTGTTGTTTTCAAATATAGGGAAAAATATCTCTGAGTTAACCATTATTATAAAGTAATTAATTATTAATCTCAATTATTAGGAACTCTAATGGATATGTTATTTTCAATAATAAAACCCTCACATTCAACTTTGGTTTAAATTAGTGTTGTTCTGATTAAAATGTGAAGTGAAGCTTCATGGGCTGAGGTTCAAAACATAGTCCACTGCAACCCACTAACCTTGAGAATTGTGGGCCTGTATTTGACAGAATTTCAGTATCCTAACCCCAGTTCCTCCTCCCCTACTTACCAACCCCCCTCTTAGAAGGCCTGGAAAGGAAAACTTTATAATACCATTAGTGCATAACAATTATTCCTTCATCAGTCAGTCTAAATCCATCCAGCTGCCCATCCATTAGAACCCAAAAAAACCTCTAAAACTTCTTTTAAACATTTAAAGAGAAGCCCAAATAGCAAGCCAAAATGGGAATTAATCTGATGAGCTTGTCTTATCCTTCCTTGGAATATTCATATGGTACAAGAGAAATAAGAGTATTTTTAAAAGAGCTTTTATTCATGCCAAAATTATGAGTTAAGGTTGCTTAGAATACATTTGCTTGGAAAAAAATAATTTTGAAAAAATAGCAACATTTTGAAAAAAAAATTATCAAACTTTTTTCTTGACAGTTACTCCTGAACCCTTTTCTTGCAACTTACTAAGATATTTCTTTTACATATATAGTAATTTTAAATTACGATTTAATTGAAGCTCTGTGAGGAGCCTGAAAATTTGGCGGTTGAAACTGAGAATTTGCCTACATTGCTTATCAAAATGTTAGGAATATTTCATAGTTTCAAGATTTGTGGCCTATGATTCACAACAAAGAATTTTTACTTAGGATGCTCAGGACTTTTGTTTTTTTCTCTAAGATAAAAAGTTTCAAGCAAAATGAAGCAGGAGTTTAAGCTATTTCAATAGCTCCCCTTTGGTTTAGCTTTTGGGCTGGTTTTCAAGAGATTGTGGAGGACCTCTGCCATTTCCCTTAGCCTCTTTGTTTAAAGTCTTCTGTAAGACTTGCCTTTTCTCCCAGTGACTTTTTCAGCAAATCAAGGAAAATGGAGGACTGAGAAGTGCTGTTTCAGGGAGTCCCAGTTCTGTCATGAATGGCAAAAAAAATTATTCCACCATGCAAAAGAAAAAGATGGCTTTAGATAATTCCCTTCTCTACCAAACAACAACCTTTAATCTCATTGCTTTTATTGCATTGCTGGAGAGCCAAGAGAGGGATGGAGGAGTTAGGGGCCAATTACACCCACAGTGTAGCTCACATCTGATATCAGTAATATTTCTTGGTCCTCTGAATATCAGCACACCTTCTTCACACACATGTCCCAGCACAGGTGGAAATAAAGGTGCACTTAGTGCCATAAGGCTGAGAGGGAAAAATTGAGAGAGGACAAGAGAATTATTTTCTTGAGATTGTCCAAAGTCTTACTGAGGCCTGATTATGACACAGCAGCAGATAAGTTTTAAAGCACTTCTACTTTGACCCCTGCCCTAATTTTCAACTCATCTCCTGGGTGCACCTCTCTCTTTCTTGTCCCCATCACTTCCTCCCCTCCTTCCTCACCCTGCCACCGAAGGAAGAATCAGTTTGCTCCCCCATGCAACAAGGCAGCCGTGTGAAGTCACATCCTGATAGAATAAGGAACTGCATAACCCATGTACACGTCCGCAGTGCCCTCCCTTGCCCTTAGTTTGGTTACAAATTCATAGCAGTTGCACATCCAGTGGATTAACGTGAGTTAAACATGCTGAAGAGAAAACCATCTAACGCGTCTGATAAGGAGAAAAGTCAAAAGCCAAAGGTAAGAATGTCTTGGTTTTGTCACCAATAAATAATAATAACAGGAATTCTTAACTATTCTTACTAAGAGGGTTTCCTCTTAAATCCTAGCTTCAGGATTTTCTTCTGCTTGCAAGTACCTCGGTGCTATAATCTCAGGAATCTGTTTACTCACTATACTCACTTTATAATAGTAAAATCCAATTCAAGGAATCATCATTGTGAAGCTGCTATAGCTGTGCTAATGAATTCTGATGCTGGACTTAGTCTGTTGTTTTATGCTCTGCATCAGTCTTTTAGCAGATGGGCACACAAAATCCCTTTTCTCCGTTTCATCTATGACAAACCAATGATTCCCCAGAAAGGAGTGTGAGAATCAGTGAAGAATTAGAAAAGCTATTAAATTTTTTCCTTATTTTAATAAATTTGCTTTTGCATCACTATAACCACAGGAGAAGAGGGTACTTGGCAATCAGTGTTTGTCATCTTAATTTCTCTTGGAATCATTAAAATATCAGCCTGAAAGAAACACTCCAAGTAAATTGTCTATGTGCTACACTGGACACTTTCCACAATCTGGATTTGTAAGAAAGGAAGTGAGAGTTTTGCAAGATGCATAAGGATGTGTCCGATGCTCAATATTTATTTTCAGTCCCTGGACTGAGTGCACAATGACCTCTGTGCATTGTATTGTCCAAGTATTGTAGAGTATTGTAAGGCTGCAGTGCAACAGCTACTGCTCGACCTGAGTACTTCAGTCTCCATTTCTGCCTCAGTTTATCAGTGCTGAAAATTTAACAAAGAGATTAGAAAGGCCTTTTAGTATTTCTCTGCTCTCAACAACTGATGTCTCCCAATTTACAGATCCACCTTATTCTTTGGGAATAGACCTCCCTTGGTGATTTCTGTGTCCTAAGAGATTACTGCTGACACTGTTTCAGCAAGGAGGTCTTCTGGTTTTACACTTTGTAGAAGTGTAGGAGGCTTTTGTAGATTGTGCGTGCAATTTTAGACCATAACTCATTAACAGTTAAAATTAATGGCTTTTTCCATAGATTTGAAGTGATTTTGATAGCAGTTTCCCACACATTTTAGTATTTTTTTAAGCATTGCACTGGTTTGGTATGCATTTTTTTCTGCTCATTCATTATACGGTGTTTGAATGGCAGGGAAGAATTTTAATTAATACCTAATTACATTATTGATTAAACAAGAAATGATCATGAAAGACTCTGGGGATGGGCTTTGTTTTCCTGTCTGTAAAGTATTTTCAAAAGCCAGTTTTGGCCACTCTCTTCTTCCAGAATAAGGCGTTCCTTAAGAATAGTCTGATTTTTATTTTTAAAGGCCCGCTTTTGCACAGAACTGTATAAACCTTCCACGAGGAGAATGCCTTTGCTGAATGTGCTGCTCACAATCAGGGTAGGGGAGCAGACAACCCCACGTTGCATAGAACAGGAATCTTGGCACGTTTCAAAACATGTCCCAGGGAAGCAACGTAAATACTCAAGTTGCTTAATGTTGAGTTGGGTAAGATGGGACACAGGTCCTCACCTATTGGAGAAATTACAGGATTTCACAAGTGATCTCTGTAGGTCACATCCTGACTGGCCCTGCTCTGTGCCAGCCACATTTGGTACATCCTCGTGCTCACACGGCACAATACCATTGCCACTGGGCAGGACTTGGGCTACCTCACCTTGCCTTTAGGCCACTTAGACATCCCAGTGTCTCCAACATATCCACACAGTCCTGTGGGAGAGCCATAAGGTCTGTTTTTCATTTTAAATAAACATCAGGTTTGCAGCCTTAGACCCTCAAAGGGGACAGCAACTACCTTTTTAGGTAATTGAATCTTAACCATGGTGACTACCTGTATTTATCACAACTGTACGAATTTCTGTGTGTTAATTAGAGTGTTTCACCAATGTTTTCTTTTTAACCCTTCTAATGTGAAGAATACTGGCATGAATTTATGCCTTTTGATAAAGATGAATGAGTATCACAGAAGGCTGGTGCTAAAGCCTTTCTCAAGGCAATTTGCTGTCCCTGTATAAAACCCCTCATGGAGGTGGGCAATTCAATGACCAATGCAAGAATAATACAGGTTTAGTATCTCTGTTCACTATGTGCAGTGCATTTACCTTATTTATTATTGTGGTGCCTAAGGGACTTCTGCAGATGTGTTAGATGCTGCATAGACAAAAAATCTGTTTTAATACTCTCAGTGTACACTATGAAAAAGTTAATCTATGCCACAAAAGAATAGTTTTGTAGGCTTTTTCTTGTCATGCAGCAAGATTTCAGTAGTGCTGCAGTCATGCTAATAACTTCTTTGAATGTCTGGCAGCTCTTGTGTATTCGTGGGTAAGCATATAACTACTGAATGCCTTTATATAAATAAACATTCATTGTTAGGCAAAAAGACATCTAAACCAGGTGTCATTCCAGAGAAAACTGGGAGAGAAATGAGAGAGAAATACATTCTAAAGAGATACTGGAAGGATTCTGTTCCTTTGCAAATGTTTCTCATTGTAGCTGCTCATACTAGTGCACATTTATACCTTGTATAACAGCTGAGGAAGCTGAATTATAAAGGAAAAGTTTTAAGGGTTAAAAATACCCAGCTGAATGTTGAAGAAATTCAACCAATTGAAGGGCTAAGCTCTCTATTCCAAGCCTATCTAATCTAACCTATCTGTCTATCCAGGACCTTAAATGACTTTCTATCACAACAGAACATGTGCATCTCCCATCCCTTCCTTGAGGGAGTCCTTACCTGCCCTCCTTTCATTTCTGCCAGGTGAGACACAGCTCGGCTTACATGGTGCAGCTGCTCAGAGCTGCAGAATTATTTGTGGGCAGGTGAGCTCAGACAAAGTAGGTCTTGCACAAAGCCCTGAGGTCCATGGTCACGCTGATGGCTGCAGGGACAGCGTGTGGCTCCTGCATTCCTGGAGCACTGCAGAGCGGGAAAGCAAGTGGGGAAAGGACGTGTGTCCTAGATGGGTTTCAGCTATGGGTCTGTGCAGTCTGTCCCACCACCCCTCAGAGAGCTGGGGAGGGGGAGAGCAGTTGACTAGGAGGATGAAGGAAAGAGCCCTGAAACCACCTGGATTTCAGCCTCTTTTTCAGCCTTATGATGTTACAGATGTCAGTGGAGCTGGGGAGTGGAATTTGGAATCTGGGAGTGGAAGCAGATTTAGAATATGGTAAAAAAAAAAAACATTCTAACAAATTATGCAGGTTCTAGTCTTCTCTTTTGTACATCCTTCAGGCAGCACCACACACATGAAACCCCATTAAAGCACTTCACAGCTATTCTGTGTTCCACTTTGCACTGTTTTACACATTTGTCCAGGTGAAAATAATCTGTAAAACATCCCTGGATTGTCTTGCCCTCCTGCCAACACATGTAATGTGCTGGGCAGAACCTACTCCTTTCTCTCTCTCTCTCTTTCCCTCTCTCTCTCTCTTCCCCATTCCTCTGGACACAGCAAACTTAAGAACTGCCTGATGATTCTTGGCTTTACTTCAACATGAAGCAAAGATGACTTTGTGCCATTTTTTCTGGCTTGACTGAGGAAAGTCTTGTGTCATTATTCTGCATGACAGTTGATCTATGTTTATGCTAAAGGTTTGAGACATTTTTGTTTCCTTATTCTGCTTTGAAATGCACTTGGTGCTTTAAACTCAGCTTACTTCTGGTGTGTAAGACAATTCAGGGTCAATGCCTCTGCATTTTGTTTAGGCAAAAAGATGTCCAAGCTTCTAATTAAATCAATATTCGCTTATTTAGATGATAAACCATTATTTGTTTTCAGGGTTATGAGAAAAGAGTGGCAAATCCAATGGGAAGAAACATTTTAATATGCAAATTTATTCCCTAGCACAATTTCATAACAGTAATTTTGCTTTTTATAAGCTTAAAATGAAACCCTGACATTGCAGAAATCAATTTTTGCCATAGACTTGAAGCCAGAATTTCACCTTTTTATATTTCCTTCACAGAAGGCCTGATCCTGATTCTGACTTAAATGAATAAATTAGCTGTGATCCCATTGATTTCAGAGGGATTATCTGAGTAAAGTTTATCGCTTGCCTAAGTGTTTGGAGCCTGTAATGCAGACAGATGCTATAAGCAAGTTTTTTGGTGCTGCACTTTTCTCAGATGGTGGCTCGTGCCTCTCCAATGGGGAGTACTTATTAAAGAAAATAGAAAATAGGTACAGCAAACCTAAACACCAAAAATAATTTGAGACATAATTAGATCTTCTGTAGGACAAGATCTGCAGTGAAGAGATTGCTCGATGTTAATGAATATTAACTAGGATTTATCCTTGAGTGGGGAAAGCTGAAGGCTTTAATTTTATTTCAAAGGTAAAGACTGGTAGAATTATGAAGTTTTATATTCTTTTCTTTCCCCCTGAAATTTCGAGTGCATAATAAATGAGCCACTGCTAATGTCACAGATGCTAATTTTCACAACCATGACTGAAGTGATGTTCGTTTCCATTTGCATTTCATTCTAACAATGATGAGAGGTGATGAGTTGATGATAAGCTGTTTTCACTGCACTGCCCGCTGTGCAAATTTATGCTTATAGGCAAAGATGACACATAGTTCTGTCATTAAAAGGCTTTACTGCATTGCCTCTTGAAGAAAGACTATTTGTCAAAATCCATTTGAACTCTGGTAAATAAGCAGGAACAGATGACAACATCTGGGAAGTATTTTTAAGAACCTGGTTTATGGTGTAAATACCTGTGGGCCTTTAGTGGGGGGTTCGGAGAAAGACAAAATGATACTTGTAAAAACCATGTGTGTGTAGATGGGGAAAGGAGGGATTGCAGGTGACACTTCAGAAGGTGTTTTGTTGTCTCCCCTAGGCTTCATAAAACAAGGTTAGAGTGAACCTTAGGTTATTTTCCTTGTGTGAGTGGGCGGTTCTACAATCATATTACTGCTCCTCTTACTTCTGCTATTTTTTCTTTATTTATATTATCATCATGCTTCTCAGTCATCAGCTAATTATTCTTTATTTTCATAAGCAGCTTCAGAAAGTTGTGTCTTAACATATATGTTAACATATCTCTTCTAGAAGGCTATTGAAATTTGAGGAATTTTGTTTTCTCAGCAGGAAGTAAAGGTCCAGAGTGTTTGTGGGGAAAGAACAGCCATCTCTCACCTGGCCCTTGGCAGGAGGCTGATTAGGATAACCAGACTCCCCATTTTAATGCTCACAGCAAAGCATAGTGTCATTAAGGACTTCTCACAACTCTTGACTAGCTTTTGTTTCAAAGGAAAAATTATATCTGTTGCCTGTTCCAGTACTGATGTATTTTGTGTGTTCCTTTGATTAAAGCACATTTTGACATTTTTGTCAACTTTGCACAATACTCATTTAATTTCTTATTTCTTCCCTGTCTCGGTTTCCTTCACTAGCCAGGCTTAAGTCCTTAAGAGCAGCACATTTTAAAACAAGTGAGAGCAACCCTCTCAAGGGAATATTTTCACATTAATATTCGTTTTGCTTACAGTAACAAATCCAGGGTTTTGTTTGTTTTCTTAAGCAAGTAGGAGCATTTCAAGAAGACTGCCTGAACCACCTTAACCAGGCATTTTGAGAAACCAGCCTATCAGCTACAGCATTTATAACTGTGCTCTCTGATAAATAATATAGCACAACTACCAAGGTGACATAAATCAGTATTAGTTGCGTCCTAGTTCTTTAAGTGTTGTTTAAGAGCAGTTGACTTACTTACTGTGTTTCTAGGAAAACCAAAATACGCCAAAGTAAACACTGGTCAGGATACCTGTCATTGCTGGGAAAAAAAGCAGTAACAATGTGTGGGCAGGACTGGCCAAGGATGTGGCCTACAGTTTCCTGCACTTCAGTATTTGTCTAGTAATCTATGTCACGGCATAAATTCAGATGAAAGTTCTTATAAAGCCATCACTTGGCAGATGTATAAGCACTTTCTGGGTGGCTATGAACACTTCAGCCAGAAGAATCAGCCCCTTGCTATGTGGGTAGAACCTGCTGAGAATACCCACTCCTGAGAAGGGGAAAAGTCTTCTGGGTCTCTGTAATCACAGTATCTCTTGAGCTTTCTCTTCTGAAAGGCTGCAACAAAGACAGCAGAGTTACTCCAGTTGTTAGAAACAGTTATACTCTGTTCCACAAATTGGCAGTGTCAGTGGTTTTGCTCAACATTTGCTGCTTGGCACCAGGCTACAGATTATACATGCTCTGAATATTAAGCATATCATATATTCTTTAAGCTATCCTAATGGAAAACTTTGTTTCATGAATCAGATAGAGGTGTATTGTATGTGTGTTGTTATTCCACAGGAAGATGAATGATCACTTATCTTTTTCCTAAATGAAATTTCTTCTGTATTCATGCTTATCTTACTTGTAGCTTTTTAAAAATTTTATTCCATTGACAGTGCACCCAAGAGCACGTTTTTACTATTTTTCTTCTTCTTAAACTTAAGCGTGAAATTCCAGCCTGGGGAAAAGTTTGGAGACTTATTCAGGGAAGCTGCTTGACTGTGCACAATATATACCTTTCTGCCACTTTTCCTCTCCATACTTTAGTTTATTCCACAGATACACAGAAATCTGGATAATGACTTCACCTGTACAGAGTCTTCAGGCTGCTTAATTGCCAGTCATAACATCTTCTGGCCCCTTTCTGGAAAGCTGAATGCCAAGAGCAAAGGGTCTTCTATCTCATCACCCAGCACTGAAGCTGACAAGTTTTCTCTGGCTGAAGATCTAATGACCTTCTCTTTTGCACAATTATGTCTTCTGGGTGGAGTTTTAGTCCTTTTCCTACCCTTCTATGTCTTCACCTCTTTTATCGTCTTCACAAGAACAGCCATGTAACCTAACACTGCTGCACTTGATTTCCATGAGGTGCTGAATGGTCACTTCCTCGAGAACTGTAAAAAGTGGGAGTTCCTCTACTTGTCCATGCTGACCTCATCAGAAGGTGTGGTAGGTTTGCTGTTCTTCCAAGTATGTTGAAGGACAAGTGGACATGAGTTCCTGAATACTTGAGTACTTGGCTTTGGGTTTTTCTGCAGTGTTCCTCATAGCTTCTTCAGGGAGAGGATAAATACCAGAGGATTTCTGCTCAACCAGAAAACATGCTGCAGTTTCATGTCTTTCCTCTACCATTATGTGTGAGACAGAGGTGGAGATGTGTCACTGACAGGCTGCAGCCATGAGATAAAAAAATCAGCTTCACTTAGCGACAGCACAGCCAAAAGCAGATGTGTGAAGAGAGGACAAGAGTGGCCGAGACAGCTGAGTGAGCTCAGGCAGGTTCTCTGCTGCCTCCACCTGTGCCAGGGGACACTCGGCTCTGCCACTCCTGAACTGTTTCACTCACCACAGCTGTGCTGTTTGGCTCTTACACTTCTGTCTCTCTGCCTCCTTCTTTAAGATCAGACGTAATGTTCAAAAACCACTTCAAAAAGCTGGAAAGGGGACATGGTTCACTGATGGATAAGCAGCTCAGAACCTGTGGAGAGGATGCATGAAATGACTGATGGTGGTAGAGCACACATTCAGCTCTAGCACAAGCACGTGGCAGGGCTCTTCTGATGTTGGCTATTGGCATGTTTATATTATTTTCTTCCTGCCTCTCTAATGGAGTTTATATTTGCTTGACTAACATATCTTGGTAATTGTGGTAAAATATTTGAAAATGTCTTTATGTTTGTGATTTTAGCCAGTATCTGGAGGAATGGGAAGGGGCAACATCTTCCTACCCCTTCATGACAGCTTAAAATCGTGTAGTTGGCACAGTTCCCTTTGCAGTGATAGGGCTGATTTCAGTAGGATTTGGAGTATGTCCTTAAATCTGGGGTTCAAAGAACACCTCAAAGCCTTCGCTGCTGTCACTGTCTCTCCACTACATGTGGTTCTCGTGGAGGCTGCAGAAGCAGGGGAGGGAGAAAATGCTCAGTCTCACTCTTCTCATGTGTCAGAGTGAAAACACACTTCAGGCACCTGGTAGACTTGTTTTTCATGAAATGAAGCTGTAGTTTTCCACTGAGCTGTGATCACAACAACCCATGCCACCGAGACAACCAAATGGAGAGAATGGAGAGAGGGGAATTGATGTGCCCTTACTGGTACCACAGAAAGCTGTTGATTGTATTAATTTCTTTTCTGGAGTGACCTGAACAGACTCAGAATGATATCTTCAGATTCCTAGATTTTTTTTTTTTTCCTCAGATTGCAATTATAGAGCTTACAGTACAAAGCAAACATGGAATTTAATACATTATAACTTGTGCACTAAGAAGGATTCTTGCACACTCCCAAATCATATGGAAACCCTGAGCTGGCAACCTTCTTTCAGCTTACATACAAAACCAAAGGCTTGCTCAACTTATGAGTTCAAAATTCCCAGGAGCATATTTAGGATTCCCAGGCATAAATTGTGCAAGCATGTCCAGTTTTTGAAGCCTGAGAAGTGCAATGAAGTGCCACGTGTGCTTTCTTCAACTGGACAATAAGGATAACTCTGGCCTGCGGATGACAATAAGCCAACTTTGGAACACAGCCATTTGACAAGGGAGAAAGAGAAAGAGAATGAGAAAGAGAAAAAATGGTGACCCTAGTCTACATTTCAAAGGAGTCAAAAGTTAACCCCCTCTAATGAACATAGTATTTTATTTCTTTGTTGATTTTTTTTGCTTTGTTTTCCAATATAAAAATGATTTAAATAAAGGCACATATGGATCTGATGAAGCACTCAGATTCACAGTGACTGATGATAGATACTGCACTGAATTTTGCTTCTCTACTGTAGTGCATCTCCATTAAGGCAATTTCAGCTAATCTCACTATGGATTCATTAATCAAGTGTAGTCAGCATGTCTGAAGGGAGATAATGAGGGGGAAAAATGGCCTATTGTTTGGATCTTATTCTTCAGCTAGTTATTTTGTTTATCATGTTCCATAATATTTGTACCCCGATAAATAAGTTCCAGTTGCAATTAGTTATCATAACAGATTACTAGGACATCTTGTCTCTCCCTCTAGCTCGACTGCAACATCATCTTTACCTACAAATTTAAAATCATTCTATAAATAGATCAATTAATTTTATGCTCTCTTTACATCATATGCCTATACAGTATCAGTTAGCAGTGAAATGGAAACAAGGTGAACTTGTGCATTTTAAAATTTCCTCCCTTTATCCAAAGATGCAAGCATCTGTGGAGATAAAATCCCTAATCCCACATCTTTTTCTCTAAGCACTAACATCCTGCAGTATCGGCAGTCCTTAGTGTCTTCCAAAATTTCTCCTCTAAAATGCCCAAGAAAAGATTTGTTCATTTTTTACTTACTTTTTACTCATTTAGGATTACATACTGTATATCTGCCCCACATAAAGCTGTCACTATATTACTTAAAAAAAAAAAAAAGTTGAGGTTCTAAGAGCCGGGTGGGTTTGGAGACTGCTGAAGATGGGAATGTTTATAAGCTCTGTGATATTAACTGCAGCACTCAACCTCAGGTGACATAAAGCATGCAAAAAAGAACTTTCTGTCAGTTTTATTATTTCTAAAAAGGTTCCCCTTGAAAGAGAAGAGTGACCTTGCTCTGCTGAGCTGACATATGCCACTGAATTAATGGCTAGGCTTTGCTGTAGGGAAGCTTGCAGAAACATTACAACTCCAATGGCTGAGTTTGCTGCGAACATTAATCAGAGGAACCAAGATGATGTATCAAACACTCATTTAAAAGTAATAAAAACTAACTCTATTTCTGCCCCCCATCCCCCAAGTTTCTTAGAATTAGCTTATTGTTGGTCATTACCTGTTGTCAAGGGTAAGACTGCAGTAGGGCAGTAAAACTCATGTAAGGGCTTTCTGAAGTTTGCTTACTCTTCAGAAAAAGAACAAACGAGCTTTTGGGACGGTCAGGCTTGACCGTGACTTAGAGGTTATTTTTTTTAATCTTGTTTTCAACTGGAAGGTCGTTTGAAGGAACACCTTCCACTGAACACCCACATTCCCACCTCCTCTGCCAGAGCTCACTGGTTGCCTCACTTGTGGGTGTGCTGGCCAGGCATGGGCGTTCCTGTAAAACTGAACCTTTGGAGCTGGATTCTTCTCAGCTCCTCTTCGGGCATATGTATTTTTGTCTTCACTTAAGGCAAACATGCTTGTGAGTAATTTCTCTCTCACAGAAAATCCAGCAAAACCCTGCAAGGTCAGGACCTAGATAACACACAGCATTATTAAAATCATGCTGTTTAAGTAAGCAGGGAAAGGACTTTAATTGAAGCTGCTAGGTGATTTGGTTTTAAAATGTGAGAATTCGTCTGTGAATTCAGCGGGTTTGAAGATGAGGAAGTTTGAGGAGAGGAAAGATGTTGGTATTTAAGGGATTAAAGATCAAAGCCTGCAATGCTTATGTAGTGTTTAACCAGCCTTTACTCGGGCAGTGCTCCCCTCTACTGCAGTGATGGTTTTGTGGAGGGCAGATTTCAAGGCTCATCCCTCAGTGTTTCTGCCCATGTGTAAATGAAGGGTAGAAAAAGGATAGCAAGGAGGTGGAAGTGCACATCATGCCAAATCCTTAACTGTCATTTTCATAGCTCGTCTGAGTTTGTCACACATCCTTAACCTTCTTTTAAAGTCATTTTCTTTTCATGGTTTTGTGTGCCACTGAAAGTCACTTTTAATTAAATGTCATATAAATAATAAAGTCTTAATTACATAATTATTGCAAATACCTGTGTGCACACTCCCAGAATTGGACAGACTACCAGAAGAGCACGTGGAGTGACTTTTCTCACTGGGAACTGAGAGTGCTCTGCAGCAACTGGGCAGGAACAACAGTGCTCAAAACTCAGGGTCAATGTGCATTTAAAGAAAGTGGAGTCAGATCCCTTCCCCCCCTTGCACATTTTGCAATACTCACTTGCACAAAACTTTCCAAGTGTTAAGACTGGTGTTTCCTAAATTGCTTCCTTATTTAGTGCCTCACAAAGTTGTTTAATCAACACAGCACATTTTTTGCCAGACTAAACTGTCTCTGCTCAGATGCCCTACATGGCTGCCCCTTCCAGAGGAAGACTTACAGACCTTGCAAACAATCCCACCCTCGTTTAACTTCAGGAACATCAGCTCTGCCCTTGCTCTCAGCTGCCCCAGCGCCTGCCCAGGGCAAGGTGCCCCTGGAAAGCTCTGGAGGCTGGATTTCTGCTGGTGACTCTAACTGGGTTATTGGGAACTACGTGCCTCGTGTCAGCAGGGATTTAGGCTTGAGAGACTGAGGCTGGTACCTGTTAGAGGCACTGATAAAACAGCTGCTCAGTGTTTACTTTGGAGTGCGCAGTTTGTTCACCTGGAAGAGTGTTAGGTATGATTAACTCATTTTTAAAATTCAGCTTTGTTTTTCCAGTCCTTTTCCACTGTTAGAATTTAGAGTGTTTGATCTGAGGCTTCATGATGGCAGTTCTGTTCAAAGTCCACTTTGCTCCCCTCTCTCCCCCACCTCCATGCAGCTACTGAACACCAGGACATGATAACAACCAGTCTTTTATAGAGTCATTTTTAAGCCAGTTAAAAATGCCATTTCACTAGATTGCTCTATTTGAGTTAGCAGGAACAAGCTGTATCTTTTTTATTGCTTTTGACTGGTGAAGTGCAAGGTTTAGGCCGTGTTTCATGTGGGCTATAAAGTTATATTAATGTGTTGGTTAGTGGTCAGAAGTTCTGTATGTGTAACTAATGTGTAAATAGGAAAAATTCCCTGTGGTAGAGAGGTCATGGTGTTTTCTCTTTTGTTGCTTCCCTTGCCCTTTGGAGAGTTGCTTAATCTTTTACACAAATTCTCATTCTTTATACAGAAGTGAGGATTTTTTTGGTGGTGTTTGGTTTGGGTTTTTTTTCCCACAGAAAATCCAAAAAGCTATAAATTGCTATCTTGCCATCTGGGAAAGTATGAGACAATTCTTTTGATTATCTATGCAAGAAGATAAGCTAGTAGAGTGGAAATATGCATCCCTACTTGGTAACTCTTTCATTCTCAGAGTGGTCTCCTCCTTCTGAAGGGACTAGAGCCATCAGAGAATAGAACAAATGAATCAAATCCTGATCTCCACTTATCTCCATCAATCAGAGCAGCAAGAACAGGCTGTTCTCTTGCGGACTGCTGTGTCTGCTTTCAAAAAAGAGGGAAGAAGACAAGTGTCTGTGGCAGGAAAGGAAATTGAGCAACATGCTGAGCTCCCTTTTTATTATTTCCAGTGTCCATGTTTGCCCCTATACAGCTTACATGGTTTGGGTAGTCTAAGGATGAATGGAAGCTAAAAATTAAAATGCATGGAGGAATTTGAAGAGATTTACTCGTGTGAGAGGGTCAGTACAAAGCCTTTTTTCCCACATGTAGGACTTAAAAGATATTTTGAATAGAACTTGAAGCAAAATATAATGGGTCAGTTTATGACAGCAGGCAACCACATTGCTGAGCAGTATGAATTGTCCAAAGAAAAATATGGGATGAATATCTCCCATAATGATTATTTATCGGGATAACTGCAGTCAGTTTTGGCTCAAAGGTTGTTTTTAGACACAGGGAAGCTCTGACTAGTTTGTCTCAGACAAGAACTTACTTCTCTTATGATATGTCCTACAAGTGAAGGATGTTTCATAACAGAAAGACATGGATTGCAGAACCTGTTGTTGTCTTACTATTTGCATACCATACCATATGATTTTCTAGGGAAAATGATAAGCTATTTACAGACAAACCAGACAATCAACTGCAGACTGTCCAAATTAAAATAAACAACAATTACATAGCACTTATCCCTTTAAAAGGATTATTTAAAGTTCCTGGATTTCAGGGAATAAATGACATAGGAGAAGGAAGAAGGTTTTCAAATACTTAAAAGTATATTTGATATTTTCTATTATGTTCATTTGGAATACTGAATGGGAAGAGATGAAAGTTAATGTGTTGATTTATAGAAATTATTTGATCAGTCATTGTGCAGGAAAACACAGCTGTTTCTCCCTCTGCCCATGCCTCCATTAGATTTTACTGAGAAGATTCGTATTTGCTTAACATATCCCTGGGTAGCTCTTGCATGAATTGAGCCAGAAAAACCACTTAACTTTATAGGATGCTGAATCCTGGTATCAAAAGTCAATAGCGTATTTTCTCTTAGTAGCTTTGCATTTATTTTAAAAGCTTCCCTTCACCTGGAAATAAGGCCTGTCCATATCTTCACAAAGTAGGTGTTCCCTGACACTAATGCAGTGACTGACACTACTGAAAGTAATTGTCCCATTCCCTTTGCAGCCAGGAGCTCCTAAATCTGCTTTTCGTTATCAGTATAATGGGGTTGGATACATTTTTAAAAGGTGGTACCTATTGATTACTTAATGGAAAAAGTTAGTATAGAGAACTGCTGAAGCAGCCCTATTCAGTGCTCTCCTGTGCAGCAACACCATTATCTAGAACCGTGGAAATCATCCTGTAACCCTTATTAATATTTAATAAGGATGAAGCAACATTGAAGTACACTACCAAATAGCCCAAGGCTCCTGCACATGTAGGATTTAAGGTTGTTTCGAGGGTCAAAAAAGAATAACTGTGCTCAAGCTGTTTATAGGTAAGACCCACACTAAACAATGTTTTCCCTCTTGTTCCTTTTAAACTATTTCCAGCACATCTGCACTTTAATATACACTTATTCCTACTAGACATATTGAAGTGTAGGAATGCAACAGAAAGGTCAGTGTATGTTTAGAGATTGCTGAGATGATTTTATACTTTCCCTTCCCAGTATTGCTGTGAATCCCAGGCTCCCTTCTCTCTCCCACTCTATGCTGCAGGGCACATTTGGCTGGGTTGACAAGCTAGTCAAAGGTGTTAATCCTGTCTAATAGAACCATAATCCTCAGGGCTGTGTTTTTATATCGTACTGTTGAGCTAACCCCTTGTCACAGGATGTTCTTCATCTACTTAATAGCAAAGATCTTTATGGGAATTTTAGATAAAATTAAATGTACAATTCAAATTGTCATTTTCAATTTCACTATGTAAAAACAAACAAATAAACTTCAATGTTTAGACAACAGAGATTTTACAATTGATTAAGAATAGAGCTGTGTGATTTTTGTCTTTTCTTTTATTTTTTTCCCTCAGTGAATAGTAAATGTCACTATAGTTATCCAAAAATATTCACAAATCTGGGTCATTTTCTTCAAATAACCTTTGGCTGGAAATATTTTTCAGGTTAGATGTGCCCAGAAATATAGGGAAAAAAAAAAAAAAGAGGATGTTATTATTCTTTTAAGCTGCACTGCTTAAAATATGGAGCCAAAATATGGGTAGAATTTTCTCTTCTATCTGACTCTGCTCAGGCTCCCACTGCTATGTCCGCATTCATTTTTTGGGGGAGGTGGCAGAGCTGGTTAATAAATAAGTTTGGGAAAACAGGGAAATACACCAAGGAGGGATTTCTCCTTAATTTCCCTGGAAGCAGGTCCACGCCAGCATTAATCATGCCTGCAGTGTGAAGGCAGGCAAAGGCACTGGCTCCCAAACCAGTCCTTTGCTCCTCCTCTTTTGTTGCCCAAAGGATGTTCTACCTCTGTTGCTTCCAAGGCTGCCTCATGACAATTCTTGCCTGGTGGAGAAGACTGGAACTCTGTAAGAAGAAAGCTGGGAGCTCACAAGCCTTTTGAGGCTTGTGAAGTTCCTGGATTGACAGCAAAAGGAAAGAGCTAGAGATGCCAGGTGAAGAGTCCACAGTGGGTGCTTTAAAAATCTGGAGGAGATGAAAATACGACTCACGTGGCTGGGGGTGGGGGAAGAAAGCAATGGAACAAGGAACTAGTTTGGCTGAAATCACATGGGCAAGGCAAAAGGAAGAATAAGTACAGGAAAAGCTGTAGCCCAGATACTCTGAAATCTCTTATTAAATCAGACAGAATGTATTTATTTTGTGGTTTACTATTTTAATTCAGTGTTTTCTTCCTCCAGAGGGGATTTTGAATATTCAAAAATAGACTGAATTTATATTGTATCATGTATAATAGTGAACCCTGCCCAAGAACTCTTATACTGCATTAAAGACTTTCATTTAGTATCAAAGAGGGAAGTACTTAGAAAACCCGAGTCATTCTAGATCTAGCTGTGAGTATTGGTGAAGACATAAAAACAAGCTCCTAAAGACACTGTAGAGTGGACAGATGTCCAAAATCTGGCTGTTTCTAGGGCCACACTTAAAGGGACTCCCAACTTGGCACCAATGCCGATTTTACGCATTTTGCCACCATGGGCGGTGCAGTGCCAGGCAGCTCTGCCTGGGCATGTCTGACAGGTTTTTCTGTGTGACCCCACTCCTCAAAATCTGCTGTGCCACTTCCCTCCTTTCCATGTCATTTATCCACGTCCAGAAAGAGTAAAAGCTAGAAGGAAGTCAGAGCAATCCATTCACTGTCTCTTAATGCACAGCTCAGGTGATGCAGCTTTGTTAAGCCAAGTAAAGCTGTGGCATGGCAGAAAATTGTACCCATTTATGTTTAAAAATCAGAATTTCTAATTGGAAAATTGGGAAGAAAAGCATGAGGCCAGCCTGATTATTCTGTTACTTACTCCCTCTACAATGTGTGCTTTTGGACAAGATGTATCCATAATCATCAGCAGTTCTTGCTCATTCCTGATGGTAAAGACCCATAAATTGTCTTCCCAGCTGCAAAAATACATTGTATAAATTGCCACAATTTACACCACCAAAACCAAGTCTATTGCTTGTATCATATTTATGAAGACACCTTTTTTTTTGAAACTCATAAACAAGCCTTTCTCACCTGCAAATAATGCATGGTTATTTACATACGTAAGTAATGTGAAACAGATGTAGAAGAACTCATAATCATATCCATTACCTAATTAGAATTTGAAGCAGTATTGTTTCTCTTACTTCTTTTTCTACTTCTGCCTGTACAGTCACAATTTTTTTCCCCTACAGTCACCTCGTATTTTGTTTCCAGCTGGATGTAGCAGTTCATGGTCCACTGATATGGGAGGGATTTTTAACACCAATAGATGGCTTGACAGTTTTATTTAAGTCTTAATAACAGAACAAAGCAAAACCCCACCAGTGAGTCAAGGTTTGTGTTCTCTTCTTTTACAGCGCACAAGCAGCTTTGGAAGCTTTGACCGTTTCAGGCATCACTCGATATCAAAGACAGATGATTCAGCTGAGGTCTGTAAAACACAAAGTTTAAATTTCTGCACTTCACTTTCCCACGACAGTTATGCAAAAACATTGGGAAGGAATTGTGTAAATTTTACCGTGGTGAGAACTTTGCTTGTACACCTACATCTGTCTGAGTGATTGAGGCCTTGACAAAACAAACAAGGCAATCACACCTAAACTTTGGCACTTTCATGGGAAAATAGAAATAATTAAAAAAAAAGGTGCACTTCACATTGGTGTGTGCCCAAAGTAACCAGCACTTTACAAGTAACCCACAAATGTCTCACTTTTGCTTTCAAAACCTCTGCAAAAATTCCCTCAATTCTTATTGATATTAGGGACAATAAATAATGGGAAACAATATTACCTACCTTAAAATATATTTTCTTTCTGTCATTCATACATAGAGTATTGTGCTGCAAACCTGTTTAGGTACACAGTTTCCAAGGAAAATGGCCATGACTGAATATTGTCATGCTAACTGTGTTAGTGTCCTTAATATTTCCCCATAATTTCTGCTTCATTATGCTGCATTTTATTTTTGTGGTGAGTGATTGCTTACTTTTTGATTTCAAAACAGATATCTGAGCTGGAGACTATAAGTGACATTGGGGAAGCAGTACAAATCAAAGCAGCAAACAATGGAGGAAGTCTGAGTAAGAAGATGAGAGCCATTTCACTTACCATGAAGAAAAAGATGGGTAAAAAATACATCAAGGCACTCTCTGAGGAGATGGTAAATACGGCCAAAGAGCCTTGTGTTTGTTGGAAATACACATGAAGTAAAAATATTATGTGCATTTTTTCTGTTCATGTTTCAACTGTCCTCAGTTGTGACAAACCATAAAACCAGGGTAACAACACATACTGAATTAAGTTAGCTTTTGGTAGGTACCTGTTCTTTCATGTACATTTTAGTGTACACACAAATCACATAGTGAGGGCCCAAGAGAGTCATAAGACTTTTACTTCATTTAATTTTACCTTTTCATCAAGGAACGAAACATTTGTATGAGCATGTGTATATGAGTACAAAAAAACCTTCCTCATGTGAACACAAGGGAGTATTGGTTGAACCCCAGCAACAGTCTGATGCTCAGTTTGTACAAAAAGCTTCATTAGAAGAATTTATCTCTCAATAAAAGAATTATTTCTGAAGTCCACTTTGTAAAGGTCAGCCAGCATCCTAGAGAATTCCAACTCATATCCCTTATCTCCTTTTACCTTACCTAATCTTAGTGAAACTATCTTTATTAAACATAAAAAACATAACCTTGCACATACTGCAAACCCTGTTTTCTCAATACTTTGTGTCAGTAAGTTCCAGAATTTAAAAACATAAGGAAAAAATCTTGTCACACTTAACAATCCTAAAAAAATCTAACTAGTCTGCATCCTATCTCATGTGTCAATATCAAGTAAGAAGGGAAAATAAATGAGGAATGTCTCAAGTAGAAAATAATCTTTCACAGGATACCTTTAAATAGTTTTTGGAGGACCAAGACAAGGATCCATATTTCATTAGTTTAGTTTTCTTTTATTTTCTTTTTTTTTTTCCTAAAATGCAATCCATGATCTTTATATTTTTATATTTCCTTTCTACACATTTAAAGCAACAATTCCCATGACAGAAATTCAATGGATTATCTGGTTGGACACACATGTAGCATGATCTTCATTCCTGCAGGAGATGATGGCAATCAATACCAGCCTCCTGATTAATGTGTTATGCTGCTGGCTGGTGTAACAAGCAGAGTTCTTGTTGAAAACCAGTATAGTTCTTCATTTCAGTGCTCTACCTGATATGTACTTGTATGGGTCTCTATTTAACACATGCACTTTCATCTTTGCTTCATCATCTAACTGGTGAATAATTTTTTCCCCAAATACAATGTGCTGAAGGAAGTTTCAGCTGCATCAGGATACCATATGCACTGGCAACATCATGAATTCTGCCAAAAAATCCTTCCCTTTGAATCCTTCCCTATTTAATTTATCTGTTACATCATCTCTAACTTAACTGTGACTAAAATATGGATCTTGTTGTTTTGAACAGGCTGTGATTCCTGAGGTGTGATTTATTGGGATAAACTCAAGGGGCCAATTTCATACACCATTAGACTTTGTGAGAGAAACACGTACCTGTTAATTCTGAAATGCCCTGGATTTCGAGGACAGGCTGAATGTTGGGCAGTGTGTCTAGCACGGTGCTAGAACACACCAGTGCCCTATGTGTGTGCAAGCTGTCCCCAGCCTGCCACCAAGCAACCTCCACCTTCAGAAGTTCAGTGTAAAACACAGCTGTGTCACCCAGCTCTTCACCACCTGCTTTCAGAACTGAGCTTTTTATTTCCTTCTCTGAGACAAGCAGACAAAATCTTATCAGGCTGCCTACAAATTTCCCATTACAAGCTTTCAGCTCTGCCATGGTGTGTTGCAGTCTTCCTAGCTTAGCTGTTTGAGCAGGGAGGGGATGAAGTGATTGGGGCAGAAACAACACAGGGAATTTCTCCAGGATCATAAAATACTAGAGGTGGTTGTTGGGCATGGTTAGCACCAGGCATCAGCTTCTAAAAGTTGAAGTTGTGCCTTCTCTCACAAAGGAGTTCTTAAGTGCAATGATGAGCTAACCTCCAATGATGCTTTAAAACAAACAAATTCTCTAAAATACATTTATTGGGGGTTAACATGTGATTTTTGTGTTAAAGAATGAAGAGGCAAAAGATGACAGTGATCCTGGTGGTGGAGCAAACACTGAGAAGGTCTCCCTAAAAACCAGTGACTCTTTGGAAAGTCTCTACAGTCTGAACAGTGGCCAGAGCTCATCCAGTAAGTACAAGACACCTATACTTCTTTTTCAGTAACTGGATCAATATAGTTATTGCTTATGTCTGTGGAATCAGAGCTGGTGATCAAAAATGTGATGGTAGAGAGCTCTTCATTCTGGCAGACAAAAGTGTAATTTGGTTAAATGAGTAGCAGCTAGGGAAGATGTACACCTATCCAGAAATAAGTTGAGTGTTTTTAAGAGTGGAAATACTAACTGAAGAAAAAAAAATAACATGAGTTATAGGGCATATTGCTGGTATATATGCCATAATTTTTTGTGGAGTTATCACTGCCGTAGTGCTGGGTTTGCAGTCACTGGGTGCAGCCACACAAGCATCCTCTCCTGGCAGATTGGCTGTGAGTTCATCCTTTGTCCCACTGGAGATGTGAGGCAGACTAAGTCTCCCTGAGATGGTGGGGGATGTGGGTCTGACTGGCAGCTTTGGGACAGGATGCAGAGAGACACAGCCCACATGAAACCCACTGAAAACCCTCCCCCATCAGGGTCATTTTGATCAGAGGGCAGAGGGGTCTCTGATGAGAAATGTGCCTCCACCTCTCTCTGTGTTGCTCTGCTGTGGATATTTGCTGGGTGGCAGGCCACAGCTATCCCTGGTGACACTGCTGTGCCACCCTGCAGGCACTGCCCAAGCCCTGAGTGCAGACTGGAGCTGCAGTCCAGACAATTTGCACTTAGAGTTAATCTGGCCCTGAGATGGAACTGTGCACTTAAGCAATCACCTCAAACAAAACCATTTTTATGATCATTTTCTGTGACGTGATTTGTGAAAATCGCATATGGGAGTTTACTTCCAATACACTGCTGCTCTTATCTAAAAACATATTTGGATGGGATATTGCAGAGCTTGCTCAAATTTGCTTGAATTACTCTGCTGATATTTTATTGCTCAACTTGGATAAAATGACAGGCAGAAATGTTGATAAGATTAAAATTTCCCTCTGCAATGCAGGTTCCTTTGATGTTTCAGCTAGCTCTGGAATGAAATAAAATAACTTCTACAGTACTTGTTTTCATTTCTCTGAATAAACAGGAGAAGTTCAGCAGAATTAATTCCCTAAATTGCACTTTTAGGGTACATTTTATTAATCTGCAGAGGTAATATTTCAAAAAGTCTGTAAATAAAATGTGTAGTCTATTAGTATCATCACCAGAAAAAGATTACTTTAGGGAAGATATTAATGAAAGATCTCCTACCCATTTTCTTCTGTCTCTTGTAGCATGATTTTTATTGCATGTAGTTATCCTGGAACATGTCAAACCCACACAGAATATGCTCTGTCTCTGATTCAGTGGTTTTGAACACTTTCCTTTGGGCTGCTGTGCAGAGTTGCATGTCTGGGCACTTGGTGCAGGGGTCTCTCAAGCTGCCTCTCTCCCAGGTGGGGTGACCAGCTGCTCCGATGGCACGAGCAACAGGGACAGCCTGCGGTTTGAGGACGAGGTGCCCTACAACGGCCCCTTCTGCGGCCGAGCCAAAGTGCACACCGACTTCACACCCAGCCCTTACGACACCGACTCCCTGAAAATCAAGGTGAGACAACCGCCAGAATTCCTTCTTTCCCATTAAAAATGCCGAGGGAACCATTTTTTACATGTAAATAATACATTTAACAATGAATTTTTAACTGCTTAAGCGTGTGGAACACACTAAAAGCAAGGCTGATCTGGTTTTGCAATGCTTCTATAAGGACTTAGTTCAGACAAGGCTGCAAAGCTAAGTGCTGCTAAAGGCTTTTTAAGGCACAGATTCCAGGTTGGAACCTCTTCATGTTATCTTCCTACATGCCCCAGCCTTCCTCAGAG
Source organism: Leptocoma aspasia (assembly GCA_013399835.1). Lineage (NCBI taxonomy): Eukaryota > Metazoa > Chordata > Aves > Passeriformes > Nectariniidae > Leptocoma > Leptocoma aspasia. The sequence goes on along the minus strand of VXAX01001390.1, from coordinate 514,903 downwards.
TAAAATTAAAATACACATTGCTTCCCATATACATGGTCTAGAGTAAGAAAGAGTAAAGTCTCATGAGATGTGAAGTTATCTCCCCAGGCTTTTCCAGTCACAACTAGGATATATCCAAAGCTCAGTGGCACCCATTGCCTTTAATAAAAACAGTTTGCCTTTCCATTAAACTTTTCTTTAAGCCTATGTTTGAGCTACGAACGTTCTTCAGCCCAGACATGGCAAGGGGTGTCTGGGCTGTGTGAATGAGGAAGAAGAGCAACAAACAGGGGTCCAGTTGAATATTACTAATAAAACTCAGTCCTTCAGACTCTTTTCTTCTTCTTTTTGCCAAATCCTGTATCTCACACAGACTCCCTTTCCTCCTCTCTGGCCTAAATGAGAGCTATTTCTTTGCTGGTACTTGTAGTCTTCAGCACTTGCCCTCCACTTCCACCCACATCTAGGGCATTTCTTTTAATACAGTTTAACTGTTTTAACTATTTAACTGGTCATAGAATGGCAAATATCTATTGGCTCATATAGGTTTATTTTTTAGTCATTAGGGTGGTGTATTTTGGAATTATAAACTAATACTTAGGGTTGAAATCCCCTATATTTATCACACAAAATTTCAGTACCCTGAGTCTGAATTCAAAGTGCATCTGCAGCTTGGCTTGGAGCCACTCCCTAATCCTGACCTGCACCCACATCTGAAGCTCCTGAGCCTGCACGTGTTTGTAGAATAACGTGTGCTTATAGAGCTTTAAACAAATGTTTGTTTAGTTCCCATTTCAAATGTGCTCACAGCCCTGAGCCCCATGTTCTAACTAAACCAGGTCGCCAGCTCACAGTCTATTTTGTGCTTGGGTTTGTACCAAAACTAGGGTGACCACTTGACTTGCTGTTCCTTGACCAGACCAGAAAAGGTGTAAGTCTTGGGGCTATGGACACATCTTAGCAAACTGAGTTTGGTTTCTAACTTTATAACAGAATCCCAAACGAAGAAGGTATTTGTTGGACAGCTCTTCAAAGGCTTTCAACATTTTTCTGTGATATGTGCCAAGAAAGAGGGCTCATTTTTGAGGTCCTTGGGAGCAAGTTGTGTAGGGTGTATGACTTTGTAAGAGCCTTTTTACTATGACACGTACTCAGAATGACCGTCTTCCGGAGCTGAGACCTTGCTTCCCACAGTGTGGCTGTGAACAACTTTACCAAAAAGCCCTTTTGAAATACCTGTGTTGTCACCCTTTTAGGTACTCATATTTGTTAAAGGAGTTAAATGTTCTTTATTATCTTTAAGAAATGTAAGCCAGTGGTTTTTGCTGCAAAATGGGTAGGAGTACACCTTTCATATAGATCAGCTATCTCTTTTTTAAGACCCTTGAGAGGCTAGATAATAAGATTATTCTGTAAACGCTATGGCACATATTTTGAAAATAACCTTATAGTAAACCTTTGCTTTTTTGCCAAAATGATGCCTACTGCCCATGACAAAAGTTAATTGCTGATGCAACCCTATCCCTTTTCAGGGACCAAGTGAAGCACAAAAATAGTGAGAGGGGGTGCTTATGCTCACCTCTCCTTCACAAAGGTTTGGAGATAAGGACTAGCTCCACTTTCTGTAATTATTTTCCTGGGATTTTATAAAAGCAAAGGCACTAAATCTAGGTAATTAAAAAAAGTTACTTCACACTGACTAGTGCTGGTTTTGGTCCATAGAGGAAAAGCTACATATGACAAACCAGAGGTGTAAGCAGTGGTGTGCTTTTTTTGTTGTTTTAGAAAGGAGACATCATAGATATCATCTGCAAAACTCCCATGGGCATATGGACAGGCATGCTGAACAACAAAGTAGGAAATTTCAAGTTCATTTATGTGGATATTATCTTGGAAGAAGAAGCTGCACCCAGAAAGATAAACCCACACAGAGGAAGCAAAAGGACCAAGCCTAAAACACTGCAAGAGCTCCTGGAATTTGTCCACCTGCAGGTCAGCCAAGGCATTTCCCAGCTCTATTTGAAATGCGCGCTCGGGTTTGAATGTCATTTACAGGCAGGAGGGGAAAGGCAGGTTTCAGCAGTTTTGATGTCAGCAAAGCAAAGCAAAGCAACCTCGTGTCTGTCTTTCATCTGATGTGAGTGATGCCAAGATGATTTTTTGCCTTTTCTTTTATACGCCTTTTATATAACTTTTATGTAACCTCAGTATTCTTAGCATGCATACTTGTAGTTCTTAAGTCTGATAACTTAGCATAGCCCTGGTATTCTGTTAGGCCAGGAGACCAAACATCCTAAAGGCCTTGTAGTAGGAGGCCAGAAAACCCTACGCTATCTTGGGAAACCAAGATCCTCTCTAGAACATGTCCTGTAAACTACAGATTTGGCCCTTCCAGGGGGGAATTCTGCAAATAGGGGAATATCACACCATTCATCCAGGTCTTCCATCGTGGAATCCTTGTTAGGTATGCTAATTTGCATGGTCTATAAATTTTATATGGGATCTATCGTGTGTGTGCATTGTGGCACATCCCACCTTGGTGAAGTGGTGCACCATAAGGATCCTTATTAAATACCGAGGTAAAAACCCCTTATCCCTTAACCCTGTCTGGCTCTCAATTTTTAGGACCAGGAAAGGCATCATGAGTAGCTTATAGAACTGCATTTTACCTCATCATGTGGCTGGGCTAGGAGACTCCACTCAGAGAGGGACACTGGTGACTTGTCATGTCAGCCTGGCTGCAGTTGTGTGCCTAAGCATAGGAGATGTGTGGCTGTGGATATTTCAGGGACAGGGCTGCAGCCTGACTCCAGCACCAACACTGAGAATTTGTGTTCCTAATTTCTTGTGATCTTTAGGGAGCAATAGTATTTTTTCACCATGCTCATGTTGCACCTCTCTCCCTCTCTGCAACCCTAGATCTTGACTGAGTGTCAAAGTGTAATGAGGTCATGATTTACAAGTAACATTTTTAATAAGGGTAATTGCTTTGCTGCTGATGCAAACACTCCTTTCCCTGGAGCATGCACAGAGTTTTGTACTGAGTCGACACATAGCTCAAGGGGGCCCTTGTGTGACACAGCAGGGCAGAGGGCTCCCTCTGCTTCTCCCCTTGCTTGTACTGAGGGGTTCCTCCCGTGAAAAGGCAGAGCACTCCTTTCCTCAGAGGCCCTCCAGGGCACAGCGTGGGAGACACTCATGGAGTGACCCACTAAAGTCCAGACACTCAGCAGATTAAACAATTTCTGACAGAGATCTGCCTTGGTCCTGTTTGCTGCTGGACTGTACCATGGAGTTCAGGCACAGATGCTGGCATGGCCAGGAGGACTCCCAGGCATCTCTGCCTCTGCTCCCTCTTGCTCTCCGCCTCTGCCAAAGTCAATTGGACTGGAGAATGTAGCCCATTTCAACCTGGCCAAAGAGAAAAAGTGAAATTGTGCCTTCTCCTCTACTAAACATAGTGCTTCTTTCCATGAGAGGATTTGCTTGTTTCCTTCCGTAGGAGTATGCGTCAACTCTCCTGCTGAATGGTTATGAAACTCTAGAGGACTTAAAGGATCTACAGGAAAGCCACCTTATTGAATTAAATATTTCAAACCCAGAAGACAGAGCAAGATTGTTATCAGCAATTGAAAATCTCCAGGACTGTGACAGTAAGTGTTTAAGATTTGTCAAGAGTATATGCACTAGTATCTTAAACAAAAGAGAGCTTAGGTCAAACAGCTCCAGTAAAGAATTTTCTTTAATTTTTTTAAACAACATTCTGCAGATAATTACAAATTTTTTCTTCCCTCGCTTCATCCCACACTTAAATCCTTATCCAAATCAGTTTTTTTAGTAGGAGAGTAATGTAAAAAAAAAAATATATATATATATATGCAATATATTATACACTAATAGCTGGTTTGCATTCTTCTCTCAAAATTAATCTAACTTGTGTTTCTGGTGAGCTTTCAAGAGTTGAACATATGGGGTGTGTATATACACATGTATTGGTCATCATTTTGTTTATGCATGTGTAGTGATCACCATTTTGTTTTCTTCACTTTTTCCTTTTGTGGGGAGTGGAAAACTAGGATATGGAAAAGGAAAAAACTTTTCTCATGATATTTTAATGATATATCCAGTCTGACTTCAGATTGTAAATAATTTATGTCAATTTTGTAGAAACTACAGCTAAGCATCTACTTAATTAGACACTCAGCCAAAACAGGAGGGTTTTCCTCTTCATTAATATTTGTGCATACTCACCCTATGCTGAGTAGTCATGTCATCAAATATGCACTCCAATTGAGAAGTATAGGAATGAGAGACCAGGATAAACAATGTCTTCCTGGGACAGGTTGATATCAATTTTTATCAGGCATCCACTTATTAGCTCCTCAGTATGTAGGCAGCTTTCCATTTTTTTCTGAATGTTTGGGCTTTTTTTGGAGCCCCATTTGTACATTAAGTTGTTCCTGTTCTTATTCAGCTTCCAGAGAAAGGCTCTCTCAAATATGTTGGAGTGGCATTAGAAAGGTTTTCTTTGCCCTCCAGGTTCAGAAGTTCTTTCTGGTCTATAGCTTTGTGAGATGACAGGTTTGAAAAGAACTCTTGAAGGGCTGTCTATGTAGAAGCAATGATTGAAAGAGTGAATCCAGAAAGAAAAAGGGTTACATTTTGCACAAATTTTATTGCAGGGATCTGCCAGGAAGTCACCTGAAAATGTATATACTGAGTATAGTGTGTTTTTTGTGGGAACCAACCTTGCTGCGCTTTCTGCACCTATTACTGTGAACGTTTTTCCATATTTAACACCAGAAAAATAGTAAAGAAGAAGGCTAGATTTTGCACTTTTGTGTCAGTGTGAAAGCCAAACTGAAACATAATGGTTTCTAACAGACCACACGAGTGCCAAACTATTCTGTAGTGGTGAGAGTATGGTTTGCTATTTGCTGGGTAGCAAAAAGCAGAGCAAGCAGCTTTCGATACTGAACGTGTCTTAACACTTAATGTTCCACATGCACCTGTGCAAGAACCAAACCTAACAAGGTCCTTACATGTCCCATATACTGAAAAGGGATATATTCACCTTTATTATCCAAATTGGGTTCTTCCTACATTGTCAGCATAGGATTAAGTCACTTCTCCAGGCAAAAACAGTGTCCCTGATGTTATCTGCATGGTAGTCTAATAGCTCAAATTCTTGTAACAGCTCTAGGAATAATAACATTAAATCTTATAAAGGGGTCCATGCTTCAGAATCAGTGACAACACAGAATCAGTGACAGCACTGTAGTCTTATTTCAAGAGATTAAATGAATATTTGTTTCAAATGGACTTTAGATAGGCATAGCAAATCTTTCTAGTATTCAAACTCAATCAAATAATTTTCCCATAATTTATGAACGCACACAGGGACCAGAACCACAACATCTTTTTGTGTCATACCAGCTATAAGCATTCATTTAAGTCTAGTTAAATTTTGTAAGACTCGTATGTTTTAAGGTAAGCCATGAGTAAATACTATCCTAGTTTGATTCTTGAATCCTTGCCGTGTCTGGTTGGAAAGGGATCAGAGCATTTGTCACATGACTGGTGGGGACAGAACTGAACAACCTGTTCCAGAAAGGAAGATACTAAAGACCAAAATGGATAGAAGCTATCTGTTAAGTTGTTATAACAAAAGGCAGGGCGTCAAGATGATCTTGGGGATAAGCTCCTCATGAGTCTGACGTTGTACGAATCATTTGACCTCTTCGTCCTTCTGTCAATCAGATTGGAAAATTGGGTTGAAAGAGCTGGGTGCTACTGTGAAAGTGAATTCTGCATCTGGACTGAACTTTCCTGGGTCAATATTTTTTTTTTTTCCTAAATGGGCATGGCTCAGTCCAGCATAAATGATTTTTTAATTAAAATTGATTTTGTGCATTGCTTAGAAGTGAGCTGCATAATTACCCACAGCTACAACGTAATCTGTTTACTGGCCAAGAGAATTCTAGATAGAATTTCAGCACTTTCCAGGTAAAAAGTTCACTTTTTAAAAATAAGCTTTATGAAAAAATAAGCTAAGGCCATAGACTGTATTTACTGTTTTAGGCCCATCTTTCTCACAGAGCTTGGAAGAATTCCATGTCTCTGCATTCCATTCATGCTTCCATGAAGCACATGTTTGATTAATGGATGGAGAGGCAGGTATGGTCCAGAGTTGAAATACAAGGTTTTCTGAGTTTTTGTGACACTGACATTACTCAGAACAACCAAGTGTGCTGGAACATAGCCTCATTTTACTAGACCCTCCTATAAATGCAGTAAAACAAGATTTCATGTTTCTTTAATGTGAAATCTGATCTTGTGAGATGTCCAGAGGTTTTTTACAAGGCTTTTAATTTCTTTGTCATTCCTTGGCTTTTTCTTGACATTTATTGTATGTTATACTAAGTAATTTCTTCATGACACATACTCGTGGTGTATAATTAATTTTGCAGAATAAACATTTATTGAGTTTTCTAACCAAAAGACCTTCAGCAGTAGTTTCCACATTTTATGCTACTTAAAGCCATGCAAAATATAGGATTTTTGGCAGTGACATTTTTTAATCTTACGTTTGATTTAGACCTGAATGATTTTGAAACAATAAATTTTACCCATCTTATACCATGAATTTAATATAGTAAGTTTTATTTAGCAATTGCTGCCACACAGTGTTTTTAAAGCAGATTTTTCTTTCTATTACTGCACTATCTTCTTTCTCCCTTTCCTGGAGTCCAGGCCCAAATTCATCACCTTGATGTACTTCATGTAGCAAGGCTATCCTAGAACTGCAAGGACTTGTAAGCTCCTCATGACCTTCCCCACTTCTCAGACTTTTTTTTTTTATTTTCTATAAGTTGGTCAGACCTATATACTTGGGGCAAAAATCTTGGTTTCCATGAATTCATGGCTGTGAGGAAAAAAAAAAGGCTTTTTCACAAAGCATTTCTTAATAGCTTTCCATTCTTCTCCCAGATGGCTTCTAGACAGGAGATGGATGTCTGTGCTTTTGTAGGATGCTATTTTTAAAGTGAAGCAGTTGCTGGATGGTTAATGAATAAAGTAATAAAAGAAGTTTGGAACTTCTTTTCTTGACCGCTTCCCAGGACACACGTTTCTGTGTGTGCAAAATAGGCTTGATTCTCTTTTCACATAGATGACTTAAATCAAGAGGTTCATCCCTGAAATCTACTGGGTTACACTAGTCCAAAGCTATTCTGAGCTAAAGAAAAATTAGACTTCATTGGATATGTACATACAGTTCATTTTATGGAGAAACCCCAAAAGGTGAATATGTGCAATCTGGGGGATAATATTTTACACTTATCTCCCCAAATCCCTTTCTTTAGCTTACTTTCCATATTTAAGTGCAGATCATACACTGACACTCAGTTTGCTCAGTTGCATCCCTTATGTGAGAATCAGGCACCAAGGGTTCCATTTTACACTGGGCAGTCCCTTTCAACACATGGGATCACACAGTATCTTGTCAAGGTCAAATAGTGCTCAAAGACAATCTCCTCTTCTGTACTGTGATACAACACATGGGCCTGTGTTGTACCTGGCCAATAATATTTCCAGATTTCCCAAGGAAGCTCATCCATGCATGAGTATTAGTATTTTTCACCTTTTTTTTTTCAGGCACATCTGTTTGCTTCCAGATTTTAGATAAAAAAAGAAGTTTCTCATTTCTGTTTTCACCACAAGGTCTCACATTAGTTCAATAACTTTTCCTCCCACAAAAACTATTCCACTGATTTCAGTGAATGCAATATTTTAAGTTGCGTATCTGTAAATATCGACAAAATATTTAGTCTTTAGAATGCCCAAAGTATTGCACAAACCACTTCAGGTTTCTTTGTGTCTCTTCTAATAATTACTGCCCTTCACTGCTGCAAAATAATCCTTTCTGAGTTTGATGCATTGTGAGTTCTCATTTAATTTTCACACTTAGATGGTCTAATGGTACAGGTGATACGTGGCCTGTGTACACACATAGGAGGTCTGGCTTCATCCTCCAAAACTCACTTTGTTCCGTGGGGCTCAGTGACAGGGCAAGGAGCAATGGCCATAACCTAAAACACAAGAAGTTTAATCTCAACATGAAGAACTTCTTTACACTGAGGGTGGCAGAGCACTGGAGCAGCTGACCAGGGAAGGTGTGGAGTCTCCTTCTCTGGAGACATTCCAAACCCACTTGGACAGGCTCCTGTGTCACCCTCTCCTGGTGACCCTGCCTTGGCAGGGGGGTTGGTCCAGATGATCTCCAGAGGTCTGTTCCAAGTATCCTGTGATTCTGTGATTTTGAGTGTTTAATTATTGAAAGGTGCTGCTCAGTATGGCACCGCTGCTCCTTCCAGGAGGGCAGGCGAGTGACTCAGCCTAAAGCACAGTGCTTCTAGCCCATCTGACAAAACTCACAAAGGCAAACTCTCAGAGAGCACACTCATGAAGTTTGGTTTGCTCTTAAGTGACCTTCTTTTTGTCCAAGACAAAGTCCAAGCCTCCTGCCAATTCACCTGGTTTAAACTGACATAACGGCACAGGAGTCAGAGTGACCTCTGTGCATTCTTGAGTTGGATTCCCTTAAACCCAAGCTTAAAATGCTTCCCTAATCAGGACTTTAACCTCATTAGAAAGGGGAAAAGTGCTGGTGAAGGAAAAAATAAATCTACCCTTGCACATGTCATGTACATCTAAGTCATTGAGTAACAAAAAACTCATTTTAAAGGTCTAAATAATGAGGAAGATAAGGGATGCATCACACATCTCTTACCAAGGCTAAAGGCCTCACATTTTTTTCAGAAGTCTGAATATAATCCTACTGTCTAAAAAAGTACTGGAATATATGTGTCAAAATGATGCATATCTTGGGCTCTTCCGGCCATATCATAGACAACAGTGACTGAGAGCCATTTATCTTATGTGAAACTGCTTTACTGTAGAAAAATGATAGGACTTCCATTTGTTGATAAGATAGTTATTTCTGATGATTCCGCAACATCTAACGGCAGTTTAATTTTATCAATTCCTGTTTTCTATGCAGCGTGGCTTTCTTCTGATGTCCAAAAGATTAAGGCAGCAAACCTACCTTTCCTAATGTAGAACTTGAGCATGTACATGTTAGAGAAAGGACTTATGTAGAATGGAATAGGAGAGCCAAAAGCTTAAAAAAAAAAAA
>VXAX01001390.1:494737-505707 GCA_013399835.1 Leptocoma aspasia | reverse complement strand
AAAAAAAAAAAAAAGAAAAAGAGCAGAAGTTGCTTTGCTCTTCTCATGAAGCAATTTCTAAAATTGCATGCTGTGTATTTTTATAGTGCTCAGGATCCTGTTCAAATGGTTTAGCAGTTACTGAATAATATTTAAGACTGCTTTAAAGAGAAAAAAAAGGCACCAAAGTTTGATTTCAACCATTTCTTCATAAAAACAGAGGGGGAGGGGCATTCTTCCAACTTTTTCTGCTTAGAATGAAAAATAGAAAATATAACATTTTCATATTTATTTATTTTTAACATAACTTGTCTCAAACACCTGAATATTTTTCATGTAAGAAAATTCAGGTGGTTTTACAGGAAGTTGTACATATATGTATATCTTCTAAATAGAAATTTCTCATTTTCCTAATTGACCTAAATTCATACTAAAAAAAAAAAAATCTCAGTTTCAAGCTTGTCTGTGCATTTTTCCCTGAAACACACTAGGGAGACATTGATAAAAAAAATTAGGATCTGTTGTTCACATAGGAACTGCTCAGATTATCCAGACAACCAGTTACAAGGCACTAATACAGTGACTGAGACCGCATTTTCCTTTTAATCCACTGGTTACTCTGTCTTCTTTCCACTAAAACAAACAAAGTGGACGGAGGCTCCTCTGTGACCTTGAAAATGTAAACAGGATTAACGCTTTTTAGGTCAGTGCTTGCCGGGGCAGCAGATGACGCTGGAGCAGCAGATGAAAAGGCAGCAAGCAGCATTAGGGGATTAGGGGGGAGGCAGCAGGGCAGGAGAGCTCCCGGTGCTGCACAGGACTCGGCTCCCTTTGCCCGCTGGGATGGTGCTGCCAGGAGCTGAGGACACACTGGGGACAAGGCTTTGCTGGGGCATCGCTGTTATTCGTGCTGAGCTACTTCTGTGGCGGCCAACAGCCGCGGGAATGCCTTCACCAGGGGGATGCCTTGGTAATTCCTCCCTGACTTCAATCAGAAATCAATTGGACCTTACATGATCAAATATTTTCCCTGCAAAGAGAGAGATAACATTTGACATGACAAACTGTGTTCTGTAAAGTGAGAAGGAGATCAAACAGTTACACATATCAATTAAATCTGCTGCAACGTGTACTCTTTCACACAAGTGCAATTAACAATTAATTTATTTGGGAACAAGGTGGAACTTTTATACCTTGGAAAATATTTAAAGTAATTTTTAAATTATTCTTCTAAATACATCTGGTTATGCCTATACCCTCAGACTTTATTGAAGAAATGACTAAGCTGAGACTTTGGATTCTTTTAAAAAAATCTGCTTAGTTTTTCAATTTATTAAGCAATTAGAAGTTAGAAGATATTAAGAAGATTTAATCAGGCCAAACAAATCTACAAGATTTCCATCAAGACCTCAAAATGTTTCTCAATAAACCAAAATGCTTTGTGAAATAAGCTTGTTGAAATCTCACACAATGAAAAAGGACTCCAGAGAAACTCTCCCTCTGTTCCATTTCACTGTAAAAGAGTGAAAATTTTCAGTCTTTCATTTCTAATTTATTCTGTGTTATTCAATACAAGATAGAAAAAAAAAATCAAATTTAAAATCTTTCCCATTTTACCAAATCTTATAATTTCCAACAATTGAAATAAAAGTCAGTATGAATGTTCTTTGTGGAAATTTTAAAATTCTAGGAACTAAAATAGATTTAGATTTTGACACAGTATTAAATCCTTCATGTCTCTGGACTTCCATTCTGCCTGAACTTGAATTGAGACAGTTTAAATATTACTAAAGATACAGAACTGACTGCTTATACTAAGGAGTAACAAATCAAGTGGAAGAAGGGAACTTTGCAAAAGCAAAGAGGTACCATTTTTCTGAAGGGCTAAAAATATGCAGCAAAACCATCTGTTTCCTCTGAGACGTGTTCCCTATACTTTGTTTGGAAAGCCAGATACAATTTGAAGCAAAACTACAGCTACAGGTGGTTGATAACAGCACGAGAAAAAAGTAGGAAATGGAAAGATTTCTATTTTATTGTTTATTTCTTAAGAAATTTACTGTGAGTAAACATGTACTTCACAGCCAGAGAAAAGGAAGAGGAAATTTAAAACCAGTACATGTAAGAGTCGTTATAGACTTGTATGTCCTCTCTTGTTGAGCTTTTCTGGAGAGGTCTGTTGATACTGCCACTGAGTTCCAGATTTTTGAATTTGAACAGATTAGTCATACAGCAGCTAAACATGGGCAAATTATTTGCAAGATAATTTGCTTCTACTTAGTTTTGGAACAGTGTTTAAAAATTATACAACAGAAATTAGGCATCTTAGCTTCCTCTGAGGTTTCTGTGTTTTGGAAAATAACCTTCTGGAGATCAAGCTAAGCTTGATGGAAGTTTCCATCAGCCACCCACTCCTGCTGAAAAGCTCGGAGCTTTAGAAAAGCTGGTTAGGACGTCTTTGTGCCGAGCACTTCTGAAGGCCAGAGCATTCTCTCTCCTGCAGAGAGCACATCAGGTGGTGGGGGCTGCACTCCAAAGACACAGATCTACAGTGCAGTGTGCTGTAAACGGGACACAGCGTGGTTAATTCCGTATCCCACTCTGTGATACACGGGCTCGGGGGAGCAAAGGTTCCATCTCTGCTGTGGGCATGGTGACCACGCACGGTGACTGCTGCACTGTGCACAGCCTGAAGGACCTCAGCATCAAGGATCAGGCCAAAGCCCCCAGCATTCATCTCTGAGAAACATCCAGAAGGGAAAAGACCAACCTCACTGTCAACTCAGATGTTGCTACACTCACGTAATCATATGTTTAATTCCCTGATGCTGAGGTTTCTGTTTCTGATGGACAAAATACATTGATGTAGTTGTGTAGATTACCAGCCTTGTTTCCAAAGTTCTTCATGATCAGTCATGCTGCTATCTCAGTTTTTTCCCAAGGTACTTGTATTGACAATTTTTTTCTTTCTTTTTCTGTTCTTTCTAGTTGAAGAACAGCAGAAAAGTGAGAGTGGTCAGGAGACACAGAACTTAAGCCCTCACCAGAGTTTTGACAAATCACAGTTAAATGACTGTCCAAGAGATTCTGGCTGTTACATCTCATCAGAAAATTCAGATAATGGTAAAGAAGAAGCAGACCCAGAAGCCCTGTCTGACATGGTGCAGTCACTAACAATCAGTGAGTCAAACTGATTCGGTCCTGCTGCTTTTCTGCAGACTTTCAGAAAAGACAATCACATTTATCAGTATGATGGCACAGAAACAGAACACAAAATATTCTCAACACTGAAAATCTACTTTTTTCTGAGTCATGATGCTGTAAACTGTTTCATATGTGGACACTTGATAGCTAAATGTTAGTTGATAATAAGAATGTCTCATGTTTTTCTTTTCAATAAATCCACAGGTATTTCCCTGAAAAAGTTTATACAAGAGTATTTATAAATATTTGTACAGCGAATGCATTTTCTATAATAGTAGAGAATTTTTTTAGGTGGTGGTTGATAATCTAGAGATATTAATTTCTGGAACTGTCCAAAATGTAAATACTGTACATATTTATTTTAAAAATATATGGATTAATCACACTGTCTCTATTTTCAGCTGTGTTTTGCTGATTTGTGTACAGAATGTATTTTCGTTGATATATCATCATAATAAAAAGGTGAATACAGTCACACCCTACTTTGAAAAGTACCGAGCCAATTCTCACTAATATTAAAGCTGTTTCACACCACTTTTCTCCAAAATGAGCTCTAAAGTAGACTATCATTTCCTGTGCTTTTTCATGGAGGCATGAAAGAACTGTAGGGTGAATCTGAATTCAGCTCTCTGTGGTCCTTATCTTGTGGAAGAACAGAGCCATCTGAATGGGTTATGCAGTGGCAATTTTTTATGGTTCTTTTCACACCTGCTCTCATTTGTCCCAAGCATTATACAGAGAATTCAGACTCGGAGAGAAAAAAGCCATCAGGATCAATGCTGTGCTTTTATGACAACGTTTTGTAAAGATGTTGCCTTTTGTGTGTGGTGTGAAGTTTGTTAATAGAGTATTTGTTTGTATACAGAACTCAGAAGCTAACATGGTTATTGTATATGACTGTCTTTCATATGAGATTTTATTGTCTTTTCCCATTATATTTCGCACTGGAATACACATTTTAACTGCCTGTCTTCTTTTAGAGTACTTCCTAATAAACAGAATCATGTGTTTAAGCCCTTTAAAAACACTTGATTTTTAATGTGGTCATCACATTTCAAAGACTACTCTCTTCTAAGACTAACACAGTAAACAGTAATTCCACTGAGCATTTTTAGCATGCACAAGAATATGTGTATCAAGTCAATAGGGAGACTTTTTGCTCAGTCATTAGTCACAAAATTTTCATAATTTAAGGAATTTTGCATTTATGTTAAAGAGTTTCCACATATTGCTGACGGCTTGAAAGAAAACCTTCAGAAGAGATGAAACACAAAAAGTTCCACCCCAAAAAGAGTATTTCTGAAGAAGCTATAAACAAATGGAAAGCTTTTTTCTCCGATGCAAGTGTTTTCTGTACTTTTCATGACTTCTCAAAAGACTACTGCTGTCAGGCTCCTAACACACAAGTCTGCTTTGAAGGCTGTAGTATAAAATTGCAATTTTAGAAAATTGCATTAACAAGATTTCAAAGATTTAGAGTAAATAAACTCTGTTTAGGAAAAAAAAAACCAAAAAACAAAACAAACAAAAATCCCCAAAACACCAGAGAGGGAGCTACTATGATTTGTTTCTGGTTTTAGCAGCAATGACCCCATACTGCCAGGCACAGTGGGGATGCAGAACCCTTGGTGGGATGAAGAATGTGAGAGCTTGTATCAAACAGCTATATTTGTTTCTTATTGCTTTTCCAGCCAGTAGTGCATCATGACATCCAGTACTGACATTACTTAATATGACTTCTGAAATAATGGGTTTGAATTGGCTTCTATCATTTCCTCATTCTAGAGAAGGACTAAATTCAGGTTGAATTCCTCTCAGATGGGCTTGTCTTTTGGCTTTTGTGGCAGATGCACTTAGTCTTCAGGTTCTGAAGACATCTGCAAAATTGCTGAACCTGTAAAAGTATGTTGAGGTGAGCTTAAATATGATTGTGACTGTCGAGAAGCAGTTAAGTTAGCTGGGTCAAGGACTAACAGCCACAGAGACCAGCGCTGTGCCCTGATACAAATACTCTGAGAAATGTTAATTTGCACAGGTTTGCAAATGAAAATAGGCCTCCCTAGCCAGTTGCAGTGAGACAGGCAAAGCTTTCAACAGAGCAAAATACCCAACAGCTGCTATATTTTACAGGAATTAAACTCTGCCTATTGGGCTGATGGCAAGCGGATACAGGTGTAAGGTTAAGTAGTTGGGAACGAAGGGCATGAGTTGTAACCACTCTGATCTCTAATCAGTAAGGCTTTGTCCAAAGGGCTTCTTATTTAAAAAAATATATCAACTGAAAGCTTGTTTGAGACTTTTGTAGCTTCATGTGAAGGCAGAGCAGATTAGATCGCAAACTGAGACACTTCCGCTCTCTCATACTGTTCTGAGAAAAAGAATGAGGAAATTTTGTGCCACAAATTAAAAATTGTGTTTCATACATGAAGCAGAGCCAACTTGCCTTCCTCTCTTGGTGGTCTTGTTAATCACATTGATCATGGATTAAACTGTTTGGAACAGCAGAAGCATTTCTCCAACTGGTTTAAGTGCTGGGTAATCTGAATAAAAGGTTATTCTACGAACTCTTGGAAAACCTCTGGTGGAATCTGAGTGACTTTCAAGAAATCTTTAAAATGTCCCTGAGATAGGGAAGAAAAGAAAGCAGTAGAGGTTTTGTTCTTCTCTGTCACTTGCTCAAGAGTGTCACGTCCCTTTTCATTTTGATTAACCTTCCTCTGCATTTAAGGAGGACTGAAACATTTGCAAGTCTCTTATTTGGAACCTGTTCCCTGCAGTTACAAAGAGATGCAAAACCAGTCGGTAACAGCAGAGGCAAAGCTAAGGAGGGCAGCCCTTCTAGCCTTTAGGCAGTGGGGATTTCCTGGCTGCACAGGGCTGTGGTGCAGGTGCAGCAGACTTCCCCCAGAGCTGACTGCCGACACATGTGCTGCTGCTGCCCACAGCAGAAAGCCACAACCCAGAAAGACTTTGGTGACCCCCACAAAAATCCAGGTGGTGGCAGGCCTCCTCCTTCCCAAAGCAAAGCCATCTCTGGTCGAAGTTAGCAGTGTTTAACAGTGCTGTCCCATGCTCAGCCCCATGTGACTGCTGTAGGCTGGCATCCCATTAAAGGAGGGCTGCTCTACCATCAAAGAGAGGAGCTGAGTGCCAGGCCACACATGATCCATGTGGACTAGCCTGCAGATGCCAGGAGGCAGCATCCTGCTCTCCAGAGTTTGTAACAACACTTCTAAAAGTCAGAGTGCATGAATGCAGCAGCGTAGGGGCTACCAGCGAGGAAGGGCTTGCTTTCATTTTGCTGAGGTGCCTGCGAGCACAGGAAGCGCAAAGAAGAATTTGGGCAGTTCTGTGGAAATTCTGGAGAAGATTAACCTCTGAGGGACTCAACCAACTACAGGCTGCCAGCTGGACTTCACAGCACTCACAAGACCCTGCCAATTGGCCCAGTCAATTTTCCACCCACCTTACCACTCATTTTTCCATCCCATACCTCACCAATGCTACCCGAGTGTCTGGTCTGTGATGTGTGGAAGCCCACAGCTCATCAGCTGTGATATAAAGGGCACCTTTGTACCATAGCACTTTCTCCCACGTAGTGGCAATTGAAATAATTTCTGGCACTGTCAGGGAGCTGTATCACACTGGTAGACCCATTTGTAAAGAAGGCTGGTGCACAGATAACAAGGCAATATTGAAAGAATAAATGGGTGCTGTGAAACAGAAAGGCCAGTTTGTAGATGTCACAGTGTTCACAGGATGAGTACAACCTGCCCCTTGCCTGGAAATCAGCTTTTACATCAAGTCAAGGCCAGCACAGTTCTTTCTGCCCACACAAACACGCACAGATCTGCGGGCAACACGTAAGGGAAGATGCGCCACAGACTGACCCAGTGCCTTAGGTCACAATGGCAGCTTGGTATCTGTCCTAAAGACAGCTTTGATGGCAGCTGTGCAACTGAGTCACAGTGTCACAGATGCCTGAACCTTCAGTCATGTCAGAGAGAAGCAGTCTCAACATATCTAGTAACAGCATTGTAAGCACTCTGCCTTTTTCACAGCTCAAAGACGAGGTTTTGGGCTATGTTAGCTTTTGACTAGATTATTTGCATCATGCTCTGTCTGCTGGCTGTGTATGTTGCAGTGCTGGTTTGTGCAATGACACTCTTTGTGCGGGTCCAGGAACAGGTGACATAGGACGGTACAAGTATATCCCTTTGGTTTAAGAGCTCCTGCATGACATGTTCATTTATGTCCCTGATCCTCAGTTCCTGGTAGGCAATGAGCAATGAGCAGATTTTTGCCTGCAACTGAGAGAACGTGGAGAAGGCTATAATATGGCTGTATGGAGCATTCAGTTTGTATGTACCCAGTATTACCTGAGGAACCCACCAGCCTGCAGCTCTTCATCTGCCTGTGATTTCCCGATGATTGGCCAGAGGACTGACACAGGCAGGAATCCTTGCTACTGGCACAGGCTGGAATCATTGCTGCAGGTTGATAACCCTTAAACTGAGGGTTATCAGCTTTGGGGTTCCCAGCACAGGAAGGACCTGTTAGAGCCAGTCCAGAGGAGGCCACCAAGGTGATCAGAGGGATGGAGCAGCTCTGCTGTGAGGAAAGGCTGAGCGTATTTTCAGCCTGGACAATAAAAGGCTTCGGGGTGATCTAATTGTGGCCTTTCAGTGTCTGAAGGGAGCCCACAGGACAGATGGAGAGAGACTCTTTACAAGGGCTTAGACTGACAGGTCAAGGGTGAATGGCTTCAAACCTGACAGAAAGCAGGTTTAGATCAGACATTAGGAAAAAAATTATTTGCGGTGAGGGTGGTGAGGCACTGGAACAGGTTGCTCAGAGAAGTTGACTATGCCCCATCCCTGGAAGTATTTAAAGCCAGCTTGGATGGCGCTCTGAGCAACCTGGTCATCTGAAAGGTGTCCCTGTCCATGGTAGGGGGTTGGAATAGGTGATCTGTAAGGTTCCTTTCAACCCAAACCCAACTCTAGAACTCTATGATCCTATAATTCTATGATCCTACGATTAACTGACCCTAGAGGAAGGGCTGGTCTGTTCACTGCAAAACCAATAAAAGTGGTTTCAAACTTTCTATTTTCTCCTGGCTAGGAAAGGCCAACAAATGCCACTACAGAGACATGGGCAAAAGGGGCTGGAGAACAGTAATAAATTCAGGGAAACACAGTTGTTGAATCTACAGAGTTGCATCATGTATGCATAAACAGCAGTCATTGCAATGACCATGAATTATGTATTCAGGGAAATACATATTCTCTAGAAGGAGGACACAGGTGGGAGGAGGTCCATGGTAGGCTTGGAGGGTTTGAGGGTTTGTCATTTTATTTTTTGTGGCTAGGCAGAATTAGTTCTGACATGCTCAGAAATCTCTGCTAGGCATGAGAACTGTCTGCTGGCAGCAAGAGCGCAGAAAATCTGCCTGTGCCAAGAAGTCATACACAAATGAGGGACAAGAGGACTGGAGGGCAAGTAGTGTTCCTTAACAATTCACATACCTTGGCTGCTTAAATTAAGCCTGGCCAGTGTCCCACAAAGCCCATGTTTCCTGGGCAAAGCACACATGTCCTCAGCTCCTAAGGCCCTTTCCCCATGCCAATCCAGAATGTTTCTCTGGAGGACCTCTCATGCTCTGTGCCATACACAGGTTTTTAGGGTGAAACATCAAAGGTGTAGCCATGTTGTGCATCTTAGCATTAGGACATGGAGACAGGTCAGGACTGTGCAGGGCCATCAGGTAATTTTGGCAGACTGTGGCCAAGCTTTTTTGGCAGACTGTGGCCAAGCTTTTTTGACACCCTTTGGCTACCAGTCATGTCCATATGGCTGAGGGAGGGAGGGCATGGGAGACCTCCAACCTGAATCATTCCCAAGCCTCAGCTTTCTTGCAGAAGGAACCAAACTCTGTGAATTGTAGATACCCTGAATGCAAACAAACATAGAAGTGTTGAGGGTTACTCAGTGACTTGGGGTGGAGTCTGCATGCAGTGTACACTCTGCCACCAGGACAGACAGCCTGTGCTGCTTCTATTCCCATCTTCTGAAGCACCTCATCCAGACACTACTGACCTGCTTTGCCCTGATGTCCAGTGCCCAGTGCAGGCCTCAGTGACCGCTCCTGCAGCTGGTTAGCTCAGCCAGAGCTGAAAATCGGGCCCCAGCCTTTTGCCACATTTCTTTGAAAAGAAACAAGGTCTTTATGCTGTGATGCACATTATATCACAAATCTCTCTAAAATGTTCACCATCTTATTTGAGAGCAGTCCCTTGCTGCCTATCAAAAAAATAAAAATCCTCAAGGGAAGGCACTTCTCAAAATACTGTTGGCAATAACCTTAGACTTTAGAGAGTGCAAATGTAAAAGAAGTGGAAATAGAAAGCCACTCATGTGGGGAAAAAACACTTTAGAGAAAAATGAATACAGCAAACCCAAGGAACTTACACTCTTAAAGAAATCTCTCTGTATATTATTACCTAACTACTTTGCCTCCTAAGTTTGCTCTCATCTCCAACATAAGAGGTGAATGACTATCATTATTTATCCGAGCATATTAAAATAAAATGTAACTTACTCAAGAACAGTTATTTCTCTTTAAATGTCTCTTTGCCAAAAATATACAGCAAATACTTCCTTATTGATGTTTTGAGCTAACAAGGATATTTAAAGAGAGTGCTGAAGTATCAGAAGGAGCTAAAAGATCATAACAGCTAACTAATAGCTGTGCACCACTCAGTTGTATGTACATGCCTGCAGGACATCTACCTGTCTCAGTTCTGCTTTACTTTTCACCCAAAATGTAATAGCAGTCTTTTCTTATTTTAACTTGGTTAAGAAAAGCGTGCTTTGTGACCTAGAAAATGCTTTGGAGGGGCTGCTTTTTGCCATCATCAGTGGAAGAGGCTGTGTGACCTGTGACTTTGTCAGCTACAGTTTCATTTCATTAGAGAAAAAAAAAAGGAAAATTGATTGGTTTGGTCGAATTTGTAGATATATTTAACACTTAGTTAAAGTATGAGAAACTTTGTATGTTGTGAAAAGCATGAAAACTGTAGCTAAATGGGTCAGCCCCACAGCTGTTTAGCGAGGTCTGTGAACGGAAAACAATGGCTGAGTGTCCAGCAGAACAGGAGCTGTGCATGAGTGTATGCAGACCAGTCACCTATAGTTCTTGCATAAATTCAGTCTCTCCAACATTGTAATTTTGTTGTTTCCTCTGGCAAAAGACCTAAATCTTGCTCAACTGGCAGAAAAATTAGCCATTATTTGACAAAAATAAACAAATTTGTGTGAGACATGATTCAACAATATAAGATCCTAGATAAGAGGTTTAGGTACATACTGTACAGTACTTCATAGTTTCAAAATTGAATACAGGGGATCATTTAATTAAAACCTATTCAACCGAAAATCCTATTTATCTGAAACAAATGTTTGTCCTATCTATAATATCAACAAACTATTCACATGAGCAACTAGCAATAAACAACAGAAAGATGCACAATGAATGTCAATTAACACAATTTGCTATCAAATAAACTTGCAGTTTATGTATACAGCTTTAGCACTGTCCTGTGTATCCATTATAAAGGTCAATTAACCTCAATTGCAGCTAGTCAGCTTGTTCTAAAACAAAATCAACATAAGATACCTTTCATTTTTTTAAATCAGCATCTCAGCAACTCAGTTGCCCGGCACTGAAGAACTTCTAAATTGCTAAAAGTCTTTGCAAAAAGTTTTATGTTAGCAAATGTCAAAAA